>PVKY010001526.1:0-31262 GCA_004027775.1 Bradypus variegatus | reverse complement strand
AGCAGGAAAAAACAGAAACAGACAATTCACAAAAAAAGGAGACAGAAGTGTCTCTTAAACACATGAGAAATCTTCAGACTTAACTTATGATTAGAGAAATGCAAATTAAAACAACACTGAAATACCATTTCTCACATATCAAACTGGTAAAAATGTAAAAATATGACAACAAATTCTGACTCCAAGCTTTTTAGGAGACAAGCACTCTCAGACATTGCTAGTGGGAATGCAAACGGAAACAAACCTTCTGGAGAGAAATTTGTCAATACCAATACAGCTATAAATGGGCCTGCCTACAGACCCAGCTGTCTTCTCTGGAAATATACCTTGAAGATCCACCACAAATACAATAACAAATACAGACAAGGAGACTCATTGCTACAGGCAGTGTAACTGCAAAGTACTGGGAACAGCATATATGCCCATAAATAGGAAGCTACTGAGACTGATTAACTGAAGTTTCCCTTGGATTACACCTTCAGTTACATGGCCAAACAGGCCTAGGGACTGAACAGTGCAGCTATAGAGGCACTTTCCAATTCCTAGACAGCGAAAGCCAATAGAAGGCAAGCAGAAAATTGCAGCCAACAGGTTAAGGTGTTAAGTAAAGTTTTCAGCAGATACTCATTGTTGGGATAGGAGGTCAGGAGTTGCCAAAAAGGGGCTTAGTAAATATGCAATGCTTGCAATTCAGATCTCTGAAGGACTATACTCCAGGAACAAAGGAAAACAGGAAATATGACAGTCTTTTTGAAATTGGAAACAGTTCAATCCCTGATCAGATTTAAATGATCATCACTTTCTCTAATAACGTTCTCTAATATCCTGCTAAATCTAAATCCAAACCTGCATCTAATCCAAATCTATATCAAATCCAAATCTCAATGCCAAAGTTAAATATTTCTATGAGCTTTTACAATTTTTCAAAAACATTCAGTCAAAAATTACAAGGCATAGCAGAAGAAATGACCAAGAGAAAAAGGACATGATAATACATACAGCCAAATGTAGACGTTATCAGACACAGACTTTTAAACAACTGCAATTAATAAGGTCAAGAGCATACATATTTTTAAACTGAAATATATTATAAATGAAATTAAGAATGAAACAGATGAGTTGAAAAACAGGCTAGACAGAGCTGGAAAGAGGATTAGTGATCAGGAAGAAAAGCCAATTGAAGATATCCAGTCTAAAAACCACAGAACAACAAGAACAACAACAACACAGAAAATGGAAAAAGAATGGAAGAGAGACAAAAGGGACATCGTGAAAATGAGTGCCATAGAAAAGGTCAGAGAGATCTGTAAAGAAGGCATATTTAAAGAAATGATGAAAATTTCCCACAACTCATGCAAAACATCAAGTCACAAGTTCAAGAAGCCCTGTAAATAAACAGGATAAATTTAAGGCACAAACAGACTTATTTAGGGGAAATGGGAAAATCAATAGTGCCAGCTGGTTTCCTAAGAGTAATGATGGGAGCCAGAGGTAATGGAATAAATCTGTAAAATGTGGAACAACTGCCAACACAGCATACCACACCCAGCTAAAATAGCCTTCATAAATGAAAATGAATTAAAGGCATTTTCTTTTTTTTTTATGGAAACATTTTTAATCATTTTTTATTGCAGATTATAGCATATACATATATAGAAGTGATAACTTTCCAAGTGCAATTTAACAGTAGTTAGACAAACTTCAAAGAATATTATAGGTTACAGTTCCACAATTTCAGTTATTTCCTTATTGTGAAATATAACATATATACAAGAAGATGTTATCTTTCAAAGGATGATTAACCAGCAATTATACAGGAAATTCCCAACACTATTGTAAGTTAGAGTACCATAGTTTCAGTTATTTCCTTATGACGAAATAAAACATATATACAAAAAAGGTGAAAGCTTTCAAACTACAATTTAACAAGTAACTATAGAACAAATTTTAAAGGATACTATGGGTTACAGTTCCACCATTTCAACTCTTCTAGCTTTTCTAATACCTTAGCAACTAAGAAAAAAAAATTATATAGAGATTCACAATCCTTTGTTAAATTCCACCTTACCCGTCGCTAACCCTTCCTCTAGTTTAACCCCTTTTCTGATTTTCAGGGATGTCTAGGCAGTGACCACCCTAACTTGTTCATGTTGAAAATGGGTGTCAACTTTATGAGAAAAAAGGGGACACATCTAGTTGATGTTCCTGAAGAGGTTATTGTCTCCAGGTTCTGGGACTTAGTTGGCATATGAGTTCTCTGAAAGATTTAAGTTTCTGAAGAATAAACTTAGTGAGTGAAACATAATTTTATAGAGTTTCAGATAGGGACCTGGATATTCTTTCAGATTTTTGGAACTACTGTTGACTTGGACTTGTCATATTGTGGTCATTTGATATATCCAGGTGAAGCCTGCATAGGAATAACCTCCAGGACAGCCTCTTGACTCTGAGTTCTCTTAGCCACCGAAACCTTATTTTGCTGCCTTTCTTTTCCCCCGTATGGTCAAAAAGGCATTCTCAATCTCTCAACACCAGGGTCAGGCTCATTCCCAGAATCTATGTCCCACATCGTCAAGGAAACTCATTCATCTGAGGGATCCTGTCCCACATCAGGGGGAGGGTGATGAATTCAATTGAACAGTTAGGCTTAGAGAGAAAATCTACATTTGAACAACAAAAGAGGTTCTCTGAAGATGACTCCTAGGCACAATTACAGGTGGGTTTAGCCTTCCCTTTACAAAAAGGCATTTTCAGACAAACAAAAACACAGAATTCACTACCAGCAAATCTAAACTAAAAAAAATTCTAAAAGTAATTCTTAAGGTAAAAGTAATGTAATCCTAGACTTAAGCATATAAATGAAAGGAATGACGATCCAAAACAAAGGGACAAATAAACATAAACATAAAAGTATAGTGCAATAATAATTTTCCTGTGGGACTTAACATACATGTAGAAATAAAGAACAAGACAACAGTAACAAAAGGTGGGAGGATAAATGGAGTTAAATGTTCTAAGATCTTTATGTGCAAAGGTCTTAACTTATATTAGATCAAAATAAGATAGTTGGGCAAATTATTTTCTTCTAGAATAACCATAAAAAGCATAATTAAAGCACACATACTAGCAATTTAATAGGAGGAAAATAGAATTGAAAAAAATGCAAAAGAAAAAAAGAGAAAGAAACACAGAACAGGTGGGATAAATAGTAAATTTTAAAAAAAAGAGGGCAGGTTTAAATCCAAATAAAGAGGGAAAATATGCCCAAAAAATGGATGATTACAATATTGTAAAGATATCAGTTCTCCTTCAAAGCAAACTACAAATTCTATGATCCCAATCAATATCCCTAAAGGTTTATTTTGGGGTATTTGATAAGCTGATTACAAAATTTACAAGGAATTGCAAAGGAACAAGAATAGCCCAGAAACTCCTGAAGAACAGGGTGAGAGGGCTTGCTCTACCAGATATCACTATTTAGAATAAAGATAAAATTATTAGGACTATGTGGCATTGGCACAAGAATAAACTAATGGCCAGAAAAAGAATCCGGAAAGATATGCGCGCGCGTGTGTGTGTGTGCGTGCGTGCGTGTGTGTGTGTGTGTGTATTTGGAAGAAAGGAAAGGATTTTCAACATGACAGTTCAATTAGATACCCACAAAGATATAAACAACAACTATATCACATTATATGCCAAATCACAGGACTGTGAATCCAAATGTGAAAGGCAAAACAATAAATCTGCTGGAACTACACTGTCCACAACATTGCCACTAGCTACATGTAGCTACTAAGCACTTCCCTAGTTCAAAGTGAGATCTACTGTCAACATAAAATAAACACCGAGATTTGAAGACGCTGGGATATAAAAGATTGCAAAATATATCTGAATAATTTTATATTGATTACATGTTAAAATGGTACTATTTTGAATATAATCGGTTAAATAAAATATATTATTAAAATCAATTTTACCTGTTTCATTTTACTTGTATTAATGTGGCTACTAGGAAATTTAGAATTACATATGTGACTCACATTATATTTCCATTGGATAGCACTGTTCTAGAAGTTAGTACCAGAAAAAATCCTATGATGTTGGGATAGGAAAACAGTTCTTCAATGAGACACACAAAAAAAAGTACTAACCATAAAGGGGAAAAAATTAATAAACACAGCTACATTAAAATAAAGAATGTCTTTTAATAGTACAAGTGGCAAGGCAGGGTGGGAATTAGACCCAACAGGTAAAATTGACAAATGGTTAATTTCCACATTAAGGCACTGCAAATTAAAACCACAATGAGATACCACTATGAACACCTCAGAATGGGTAAAATTAAAAAGACAGTGCAAATACTGGCAAGGATGTGAAAAAACAAAAGTGCGTATTCCTTCCTGATGGAAACAACTTTGCAAAAATGGCATTATCTTCCAATATCAAACATAAACATACCTTAGGACACAAAAATTTCATTCCTAGATATATACCCTACAAAAATGTATGTTTATATATACCAAGAGACACATAAAGGAAGATTCACTGCAACACTATTTATAATAGCCCAAAACTGGAAACAACCTGAACGACTCATCAACAGTAGAATGGACAAATAAATTGTGGTATTGCAATACAATTCAGCAATGAAAACGGAAAAACTATAGTTAAATGCAGCAATATAAATGCCCCTCAGAAGGGTAATGCAGAATGAAAAAATCTAAACAACAAGAAATTATATTGTACGATACCATTTAAATGACAGCCAAAAAAGGGGCAAAACTAATCTCCTGTGTTCAAAGTCAGCTTCAAAACTTCCAGTCCCGTGGAGAGAAGGGAGGGCAGTGACGGGCAAAGGCACAGGGCAGGAGCCTCCCTGGATGCCTGCAAGTTCCTGACCGCAATGGCAGCCACACAGGTGTTTCCCCAAGGAAAATCTATAGAACTGAACAATTTTGGGGGGTTTTCTGTATTTATGCCATATTAGATTTCTAATGCTGCTACAACAAATTACAACAAACTGGGTGCCTTAAACAACACGAATTTATCATCCTAGAGTTAGGTAGATCAGAATCCCAAAATGGGTCTCACTGAGCTAAAATCAAGCACTGGGTTCTGCCTGGGTGCCCTCGGGAAACATCCATGTCCTGGTCTTTTCTGGCTTCTGGAAGATCTTGTTTCTCGATTGTAATCCGGCTACAGGATACCTCTCTGAGCACTCTTCAGTGATCACACCTCCCTCGGCCCACAGCCAGGAAAGTCTCAGGCCTTTGAGAACCGGCACCATTACACTGGGCCCACCCGGATAATCCAGGAAAACCCCACCTCAAGGTCCTAATGTAATCAAATCTGCAAAACCCAGTTTTCTATGTAAAGTAAGATATTCACACCTTCAGGGACTTTGAGGACATGAATAGCTTTGGGAGCCCCTGTTCTGCCTACCATATGTGCTATACTTCAGAACAAACATACAAAAATACCACGTAGCAGGCACGCGTGACTCTTCAAAGCCTGAAGCTAATATCATCTCAAAGCTGAACAACGCAGATCCCTGGATCATTTTGACTGATCACAGAACTCCCATTTTACTACTGTCATATTTGTACCTGTCCTTAACACTTCCCACCTTTTTTCAGTATTATGTTTCATACACTGAGCATCTGTTTATAGTTTCATCATACCTGCCACTCTCTGACGTATACTACTTCTTTCCCCTGTCCACCATTCCTCCTTACATCTCATTCCTTTCTTTTTGGACATAATTTCCCTCTTCCTGAAATGCATCCTTGAATACATTTTTTCAGTGAGCATCTATGAATGACAAATTCAGTTTCATTCATCAAAAGTCTTTTGTTCTACTCATGTTTGAATGACAGTGTGGCTAGGTAAGATATCCTCAGTTACATACATAGCACATTGTGGTGGTGGCCCAAAGGTTTTGAGGTTAGACTGCCGAGGTTTCCATCTTCACTCCACCACTGAATAGGCATGTAATACTGAGAAAGCTTTTAACCCTTCTGTGACTTTCTCTCCATCTATAAAATGGGAATAATGGTAGCTACATCTTAAAAGTTGTAAAAATTAAATGCGTTAATACATGTAAAATGTTTCAGGCCGTACTTAGCACATTAAAAATTTAAATAAATGCAAGCTACCATTAGCTATTAAATTGAGAGTTAATTTTCCTTGGTATTTAAAAAAATATTATTTCATTGTTTTCTGGGATCTATCACTGCTGGTGAAAAAGTCACTTTAGTTCAATGGTTTTTCATTTCAGTACAATTTCTATTTACTCTTACACATCATCATTTCTTACACTGGTTTAGCTGTTTGCAAGCTGCTTCTGCCCGTGGGCAAGTTCTAGGGGAGCCAGCCAGAGACACGTTTCCGGGTTCAGCCTGGCAGGCTGCCACCTGATAGACTGGCACTGACCCACAGTACCCCAGGCTAGCTCCACAAATGCACAGGGCATGGCTGGAGGGGGGCCCAGCAAGGGCACGGCCAGCCTCTCCTGCCACCTTTAAAGCTGTGTTTGCCGATTCAGCCCTTGCACAGCGGCTACAGTCTGTGAACTGATTTCCAGAGACCTGAGGAAGATGCCGCTGCCAGGTTTTCCGTGGCTTTTTAAAGATGCTGTGGGGAGACAGGACCCTGGAGTGTCCTTTGCCGCCATCTTGGCTGACACTTCCCACACAATCTCTTGCTCATGGTATATTTACTTTTTGTATTCTGCCAGCACATCTTCAGCTGGGTTTTACCTTTGAGAATTCTCTGCAATCTGAATGAAAGCCAGTCTCTCAAAGAGGTTTTGCTTTTGCTACTATCAAGCAAACTAGATAACCCCAGTCCACACCCAATTGTATGACAGACTCTATAGTTGTATAAATTCAAACCTCAAATTCATGTCAGTCAAGCCTGATGCTATAAATGCACAAAAAGAAACTCCCCACCAGCCCCCAAATACACACATGCAAACGCACACACACATCTCTAATCAGAGTACTCACCAACACACACATGCTTTTTTCTTGTCTCCTTGTGCCAAGGAGCATGTTTTTTTCTTTTCTGCACTTTTATTGAAGATGCAACTGATAAAGGGCCACGGCATTATGTAGAAGTCACACTTCTAATTCACCACTTTAATGGCTGACCCTGTCTCAGGATGGTGACAGAATTCACGCCTCTACAGGGTTCAAGCCTGCAATGCCCTTCCTGCCCCACCCCGAGGGGCCACTGTCTTTCTCCTCAAGAACTCTGTCTCTGACTTCTACAACACTCCTCATTGCTGACCTACAGGAATTTCCCTCCCTTTCTTATAAGCTCAGCCATGAACTTACACAGATTTTTTTTTTAAATAATAATTTAATGAGTATTTCTAAATAATTTACATCAGAAGCGTTGTCAAACTATCTAATCAAGCATATTACCACAAACAGAAATTTTGTTTTCATCTTTATGTTTTTCTGAGTTTTCCAAATACTCTCTGTTAAGCATTAAATGAGAAAAGGTCATTCAAAGATTAAAACAGCTCACTGAATATAATTAGAACAGAAACTGAAAAGTTGGTGCTTAAGAAAGCTATGTTGCACGGTGAATTCCCATATGATAAAAGAAGAAATTTATCTTTAAAGCAGTTGTTCCTAGCCAAGGCTTTGCCTCACACTCCATGGACGACTTCTCAAATGGACACCACAGGGCCCCGGGTGCCCCTTAGAGTTTGGATCCATACCTGGAATGGACCTAGAAAACTAAATTAAAAAAAAGACGTCCACGTGGTTCTGATGCATAGCTCATGCAAGAATCACTAGTTTAGAAGACAGCAAACACTGCAGAAGGCAGGAGATTTATTCCCAAGTCCTCTTTATCTAGGACTTGCCTGAGTTTCTTCCCAAGTTCCACTTTCCAAGGGGGATTCACACAAAGAGCAATGGCTTCAAACCAGAGAAGACGAGTGTGAGGCTCAGGAGGCAGCTGAAAGGCAAACCTGGCAGCCAGGTGCAGCTACAGCACAAGGGCCAGCTCCAGGCCCCTCGCTCCGCCGCTGACTCTGGGGCCCGGCACAGCTCGCAGCCGCCCGCACGCCTCTCCTTTCCCGCCCACTCACATCATGTCTGGCCATGGGACTTTTTCTGGCCTTTGAACCATGAGAAAATGGAACCCGAGGCACTTTTGAACTAAATTTTTAAGAGCCACTGTGTGGTTCTCCCTTGTTTTTTCCTGCACCACAAGACAGAAAAGAGGGGTGCTCCTTCAGTTGGAGTCTTGGAACGGACGAGACCATGGTCCACACACAGCTGACGTGTACAGTTGTGAGAAATGAGTGTTTGCTGTTGTGAGCTACCAAGATTTAGAGGTCACTTGTTAATGCAGCATAACCTAGTCTCGGTTGTCTAACACAGAAATCATTTCCCCTGTTATACTACCACAAATATTTTGAGCAAGAGCCACAGCAGATGCGAGGCTCATTCTTTTTATAAACAGACAAGTAAAATACAGACCATGCTCCCAGCACGATCTTACACAGTAAAGCAAATAAATATAACCTAACAATCTAAAGCATCACAACGAAACCCAATTTAAATCACTCATTCATTGTCCTGACAAAATCTACTAAGCACTTGCTCTCCATTAGGCAGTTGTAGCCCCTGGTAACAGAGACAACTGAGACATGGAGGGCAAACAAAGGATAGAATTCAGGAGCTAACAGTGTGGAGGGAGGGACAAATGTGAATGAATAATCACAACACAGTGTGATAAGGTAAGTACTAAGCCCTGTCATGGCACAGGTAAGTCACGAAAGGCTTCACAGTGGAGAGAACCTTAAAGAGGCAGCTCCCGAAAGACAGGCAGGCGTTCGTTAAGTGAAGGAAAGCCGGGACAAACATCCCACCCAGAAAAAGGCAGAGCCATGATGGAAGCTGCCCGGGTGAGGGCTGGAAGATCGGCGCGAGTGGACCCATGCACGGGAAACGAGGCTGAGGAAGGAGACGAGAAGCCCACAGCAGAGGGCCCTTCCTGCCACTCCACGGAGCCAATATTTACCCCACGGGCAACGCCAGCCACTGGAGATTTTCCACAGATCGTGACATAATCAAATCTGTGCTGGGGGTGACAGCACTGATACAGAAACACAGAGGCTGGGCTGGGAAGAAAGAGCCCAGCAACATCATTGTTCTCTGCTTCAGCGTTCTTACATTTCAATAAAGGCAAATGGCTGTATGTTTTATTCAAAAGGCACATGCTAAATTGCCAAGTAAAACCAACAAAAAGCTGACTACATACAAAGGATTTACAAGACTCTGAATGGAAGAAGTATCACAAACAAGATTACTGAAAAGAACTTAAAGTCACTTCTTTCTAACTCATAAAACATTCATATTCAATGCATTCTGATTCTCCCACAGTATTCTGCTGTCATAAGCAACCCATCCTCTGCTCACAGTAAACAACCTCAAATTCAAAATTTGAAATAAGTGCAAATTGCTTATAAAATAGCCAATGAACAGTTATATTTCTGACAGATAATCCTCTCATAAAAATTTTTAAAAATTAGAATTAACTGAGCAATCTTCCCTTTCTATCTTGATTATACTAGTCTACAGTCATATATCTTACTGGACTTCAGATTACTAACAAAGCTACTTCAAGGAAGCAGACTCAATTAGAGCTCAGAATGGGAAGAGACCATCTATGGCCTCTGCTTCAACCTCTAGCTCATGCTTGGACCCTCAAATAAAATCAGTGCTTCAAGTGTCCGCACCATTCCGCCTGAGGCCTCTCCAACAGTGAGCCAATAGCTCCCAAAACAGCGATTTTGATCTGTGGCCAAATTAAGAGGTTATTTACTTCGCAAAAATATGCTGAACTTAACACAGTGACTTTACCACCAGAGAACTGATCATCCATCTGAACCTTTTAGAAATATAGAGCTATAATACAATAGTCATAAGCAAATATAAAGTTATTAAAAATTAATTAAAAGAGCTCCTTATGAGAACCTAAAGATTTTCATAAGTATTTTGAAGGTCTCAAAAGCAGAAATCTTCTCCCATAGGGGTGGAGAACAGCAAAGTGATCACGGACACAGGCTGCAGAGTGAGGGGGCCTACAACTGAGTCCAGGCCCCCCTACGTCCAGGGTGATGCTGGGCAGTGACCTAACCACACCACGTACAGATTTCCTCTCCTGCAGCATCAAGATGAGAGAAGTAGCAACCTCATAGGTTATTTCAAGGATTAAATGATTTAACAAAGCAAGAAATCAATACTTAGTCTTCTTGGTATTGCCAGTTTCCAACATATAATCAACAAACTTTGGACTGAATAAAAATAAACATAATTTTGTAAATTTGCAAAACATTTTTGGATTGTACCCCTAAACCATTTTAAAAGAATAAAATGACAAGCATTTTCCTTTTTGTTAACAGGAAAATTACTTGTAAAGCCTGTTATAAAAATTAACCAACAATCTAATTCTGTAAGGAAGAAAGCACAGAGATTTTTAAGAACTTAGAGTTTCTACTTACATCAGGTTTGGAATGCTGAAATATCTTCAGTGGAAATTTTAGGTCCCCTTTAGCTAAGGTTACTAAATACTCTTTTAATAGTTCATTAGCCACACCAGGAGACTGCTTCTCACAACGGTGAAGAAAGGGGACCATCCACTGATACACACTTGTCACATACTTGTCCTCAGAACACTGAAAATATAATAGAACCAAAATAAACAAGCATTAATTATTACATTAAATAGCTTATTATACCAGACAAGAAAATCTAAAGCTCAGAGATGAGCAGGTTGATGCTACACAGGGAAAGCACAGCCCCTTCCATAACAGACACCCCTGGCCACCACTCGTGCAGAGACTGACAGGCAGCCGGCGAACCACCTTCCACCTGGGGCTAAGAGAGAAATACCCTGTGACCTCTCTCTTCAGGGCCACAGTCGACTGGGGGTCCCCAGCAGCCCAAGCCCAGCTACACGATTACAACTCATCTGTGAAATCCTCCAGAGCAAAGAGAGGCTCCATGCGAAAAAGAGGCACGGGCTAGGGGGTGGGGAAGTGTCAAAGAGAGACTACAGACCAACAGAAAGAGTGAAAGAGAAACAGGCAGAGGCGCAGAGACAGAGAGACAAGTGAAAAAGAAGCTTCAGAAAAGGAGCCACTTGAGAATGGAGTCTTGTATAGGAGAACTGGAATTTCTCCCTTCCTTTTCCTCTTCCTCTTTTGTTGTGTTCCTTTATATCCACCCTTAGAAAACTACAAATGACACAGATAATTTTATAAGTATCCAAAAAATTACTAAATCCCTTCTCTTAATTATTGTAGGAGATATACCTGAATGTCTTAAGAAGAGCCCTATATATGGCACAAATCAATTTTCACATGGAAGATTATCACAAAAAGAAGAGAGGAAAGAGTCGGAGGCAGTGAGAAAAGGGGGATGGATAAGAAAGGAAAAGGTGATGAGAGGGAGAAAGGAAGACAAAGGGCAACAGAGAGAGAATGCCACTGAAATCTAACCTGACCCTGAAGCCAAGATGTCTTCTTCACACAACCACTCAGCCCTCTGGACTCTACTTTTTGTTTTTTTTTAAGCCCTTGAAATATTTAAGTAATTTGGAATTTTAACACAGTGAGGGATTAGAAATAAGAGTACCAAAATGACCAGATAGTTTAAATATGCCTAGCTAGAAAGAAAGAAAAAAAAAAAAGTTATACACATAGGTCTGAAGGAAGGACAAGCAAGGTTAAAAAAAAAAAAAAAAGCCAAAATTATTTTGGATGCATTCAGTAATTTATCTAACATTTGACTTAAAAAAAGAAAAAATCAAGGAACCTTCCTAAATTTGCTAAGTTCTCAAGTGCAGAGTACATTTCATCTTTGGCTTTGAGACACATATTAACTAGATGTGTAGAGAATGCTTAACAAGAAAGTTAAAATAAAACCTACACTATTCATCAGTAATCTTAGTTTTTCAATGTCTTTCATCTTCTGGAGTTCTTTCAATGTCAGGGTCAAGTCACCCCCAGCTTCATAAACCAATGTTTCCAGAGTAACCAAATTATCACACAGAACCAGCAAACCAGGAATATTCCGCTCCATTCCAAGCCGAATAAGTGACAATGCACAGTCAACCTAAAAATGAAAAGTGACAGTAAGTCTCTTTGAGTATTAGATCTTTCCAATATACTCTCAAGTAAAAGTCCCCAGTAAAGAATCTAACTCTTTTTTTATAAAATCACATTATCAGTATCATGTATTTTTATTTAGTATGAAAACATTAGAGTTCTTTATCAAATACATCAGCATCAGATTTGTTCAAAGGAATTAAACAATCAGCAAGTAATATTGAAGATAAAGACAAGAAAAACACAACACTCTTGAATTTGTACAGCATCTTACACTTTACAAAGCAGTTTCATTTGTCTACTTAATTCTCAAAACACTATACTAATGGGCAGGAAAAAATAACATAGCTAATTAGTAATGATGCCAAATTAACCCTAATTTTTCTATACCACTGTTTCCAAGGCTTTACTTTTACATTCCTGCTCAGTTCCTGCGCTGGTTTAAATGTATTGTGTCCCCCAGAAAAAGCTATACTCTTTGATGCAGTCTTGTGGGGCAGCCGTTTTAGTGCTGACTGGATTGGAATCCTTTGAGTGCTTCCCTGGAGATGTGTCCCACTTAACTGTAGGTGATGACTCTAATGAGATCATTTCCTTGGAGGTGTGGCCCCGCCCATTCAGTATGAGCCTTAATTATTGGAGCAGTATATAAGCTCAGACGGAAGGAGCAAGCCAAGAGGGACCCTTTGAAGAAAGCACAGGAGCTGCAGATGAGAGACATTTCGAAGATGGCCGTTGAAAGCAGACTCTTGCTCCAGAGAAGCTAAGAGATGACAAATACCCGAAGTGCAACTAAGAGTGACATTTTTGAGGAATTGCAGCCTAGAGAGGAATGTCCTGGGAGAAAAACATTTTGAAACCAGAACTTGGAGCAGACGCCAGCCACGTGCCTTCCCAGCTAACAGAGGTTTTCTGGACACTGTTGGCCATCCTCCAGTGAAGGTACCCGATTGCTGATGTGTTTACCCTGGACAGTTTATGGCCTTAAGACTGTAACTGTGTAACCAAATAAACCCCCTTTTTATAAAAGCCAATCCATCTCTGGTGTTTTGCATTCTGGCAGCATTAGTACACTAGAACAGACATCAAAGAAGATATAAATAAATGGAGAGATATTCCATATTCCTGGATAGGAAGACACAGAATTGTTAGTATGCCAGTTCTTCCCAACTTGTTGTACAGATTCACCATAATTCCAATCAAAATCACAGCAAGTTATTTTTTGGATATCTAAAGTTTATGTTGAAAGGCAAAGATTCAGAATAAGAACACAATACTAAAGGAGAAGAACAAGGTGGAAGGCTCACACCACCTGACTTGAAGCCTACCACAAAGCCACAGTGATAAAGACAGTGTAGGGTTGGCAAAGGAATAGACAAATCGATCAATGGAATTGAATAGAGGGGACAGAAAAAGACCCTCACAAATGTAGTCAACTGATCTTCATCAAAGGGACAAAAGAAGGCAATTCAGCAGAGAAAGAATAGGCTTTTCAACAAATGGTGCTGGAAAAACTGGACATCCATCCACATGCAAAAACAAAACAAAACAAAATAATGAATCTAGACACAGACCTTAACCTTTTTACAAAAATTAACTCAAAAATGGGTCATAAATATAAATGTAAATCACTAAAGTGTAAAATTTCTGGAATGTAACATAGAAAATCTAGGTGACTTTGGATTTGGCAATGAATTCCTAGATACCGTACCAAAAGCATAATCTATGAAAGAAAAAATTGCTAAGTTGGAGTTCATTGAAGTTAAAATCTTCTGGGTCTACAAAACACACAGTTAAGGGAATGAAAAAAGAAGCCACCGAATGGGAGAAAATATTTTCAAAACACGTATCTGAGAAAGGACTTGTATCCAAAACATACAGAGAGCTCTTAAAACTGAACAGTATGAAAAATATCCCAATTGCAAAATGGGCAAAAGATTTTAAAAGACGCTTCACTAAAAAAGATATACAGATGGCAAATAAGAATATGAAAGACATTCAATATTCATCTCATTAGGGAATTGCAAATTAAAATAACAATGAGATACTACCACACACCTATTAGAATCACCACAATCTAAACCACTGAAAAAACAAATGCCGGCAAGGTGTGGCGTAACAGGGGCTCTCACCCATCGCTGGTGGGAATGAAAAACGGTGCAGCCACTTCAGACATGTGGAGGACATTTGGCAATTTCCTACAAAGCACACAGGTTTAACATTCCCAAGATGCTTCTGGGTATTTACTCAAATAAATTCAAAACTTGTTTCCCAATAAATGTACCCATGAATATTTACTGCAGCTTCATTCGTAGCTGCCAAAAACTGAAGCAACCAAGATGTCCTTCAATAGGAGAATGGATAAACAAGCTGTGGTACATCCAGACCATGGAATATTATTCAGCAATAAGAAGAAATGAGCCATGGGGAGATAGGGGAGGGGGAGGGGAGGGGGTGAGGGAAAGACAGGAGGGAGGGAAGGAAAGAAGAAAAGGAAAGAAAGGGGAGAGGAAGAAGGGACAAACGTGGCAGACTGCTAATAGTTGGTAAATATGGATACCAAGGTGAGGGATTTGTTGGAGTTCCATATATTGTTTCTATATTAGTTTTGCAACTTTTGTCTAAGATTGAAATTATTTCAAAATGAAGACACCGAAACACACACACACACATACACACAGAAGAATCTTAAATGCATATTTCTAAGTAAAAGAAGCCAGTTTGAAAAGGCTATCAACTCTGTAATTCCATTTTGGAAAAGGCAAAACAACTGAGACAATAGAAAGATCAGTGGTTACCAGGGGTTGGGGCAGTGGCGGAGGGGAGGGAAGAGGAGAGAGGGTTGATTACGTGGAGCACTGGGGATTTTTAGGGCAATGAAACTACTCTGTTTCACACTCTAATGGTGGATACGTAACACTGCACATTTTTCAAAACCCACAGGCCTGTATAACACAATGAATGAATCCTAATGTAAACAGACCTTAGTCATGTACCAATATTGGTTCATCAGTTGTAACAAATGTACCACACTAATACAAATGTCAACAACTTTTCTTGTATGTATTTGCTTAAGAATCCAAAAAGACTCACAAAACTTCTGAGGCAAAGGACCAATGAACAAAATAGAAATATTCATTCCCTCCCTTGCAAATCATACATATTCCTAGCCTGCTACCAGCATCGGCTCCACACAGCGAGCCCCGTCAGGTCCCGGGCGGCTCTGCCACCTCTAGGAGCAGCCGCTCACCTGCCGGGCACAGTGCTCAATTTCTTCGGCTCTGGTCTGGTACCAGTCTGTAACCGTCTCTACTGCAAGCTGGGCCATCCTGTACCGGAGTAACTCCGGCTGTCCAGCATACAAGAACTCGCTTTCATCCGGGAGACTTGGCTCAACCACCATTCTGAAAAGTGCAAAACAAACAATTAGTAACTGCCTGGAATTATGGGAAAATAACAATTTTGTGAGGGAGAGACACAGAGAGACGGGGAGAGAGATGGGGAGAGAGATGGGGAGAGAGCGGGTTATGGGGCAGGGATCAGGGGTGTGCGTGCGCATGTGCTCTCACAGGCATGTGCACACTCACAAAGTGAAAAGGAGATTTTTAGTGCACTTAATTTATTTTCCAATTGGCTTTCCCGGCATAAAAAACTAAACAAAACAGGGGTGATTCTAAATCAAAACAACTATACCACAAACAGATCAAATAAGTATTAACAAAATCAAAATCAGCCTGGGCAGCTTTTACAAGAACGCACAAGGGTGGGTGTCAGCATGGGCCACTAAATCAAAACCCCACTTGATGGCCCAGCCACGCCCATTTTAGGAAATACATCCCCAGGTTGTTCCAACGCAAGTATGAATCAGGAAACCTTGTTTCCCACGTTCATAAGCCGAGGAAATGTTCTGGTCCCTGTCAGTAACACACCCCTATCAGGTGTCAGCAACACACCTGATCAGGTGTCCCGCAGGGTGGGAAAGCCGTGCACAGGGACAGCTTCACAGGCCCTCGAGTTACGAGAGCTGTTGTAAGGATGGTGCTGGCCTAGTCTCTCCCACAGTCAAGGACCAGCAAAGGAAAGAATTAACCTAAACTAAGATGTTTCCAACGACACGTGGAAGAATGCTGTCCTCATAGGGCACATGCACGCACCTACAGGGCGGAAATGGCAGGTGCTATAACTGTCACTAGTGTAAGGAAATGGGCTTTGGAGAAGCCATGCAGTCAGAACTGCATCTGAGGCACAATTCTGTCACGGAAAGCTGCAATACTCACATAAATTACTTAACTAGTCTGAGATTCAGTTTCTTCATATAAAAAATGGAGATAGTACTATGGAAGAATGTTGTGAAGATTTGAAACAATGTAAATAAAGTACACAGAGCAGGCTGCCTGGTACACAACAGGGGCTTCCTTTTTATTTACAGTAATCATCCCGTTGGAATTACTAATAACCGCAGTACAGGATCAAACGCAAAGCAGACGTCACTAACTACCTAGCATTCCATCCACGTGCCCCGGGAGCCTGCAGTGTGTATCAGCAGCCCTGCAATAGGCCGGCCCCCAAGTGCCATTAACATTCTCCCCCATGCTTTTTCCCTACCACGGCCAAACCAAAAGTCTCTACCTTCCGGAACCTGCCTTTAAGTCTGCCCCACATCAGCAGGGAAAAGGTAGCCCACCAGCAACTCTGAGTTCCTCTGATATTTGTTTCAGTCCGTATCTTATTTCCATCTCAAGAGCATTAGACAGAATTTAACCACTTTCTCCTTCTAGTAACAAGCTTCCCTTTCATTCCAGTACGACAAACTCTGTTTTTCTCATCTTTCTGGCTGCTCCTTTTCAGTCACCTTTGCAAGAACATTCTCTTGTAACCAACATTACACACTAGCACTCCAGCCCTCTTCTCCTTCCTGCTTACAATACATCCTTTCCAGGACTCCTCTTCTATTCTACAAAGTAAATTACCACAGACATTAAGTCCAACATTTTTATGGCTCACCCAGATTTCACCTAGGAGCTACAAAATCTTCCACATGTGTTCTTAGATGTTCCATAGGCACTTTAAATGCAACAAGTAGAAAACTGAATTCATGATATTCTCAGATAATAGTTATCTCTTTTAAAACAGAAACCCAGAAACCTGACTATATCTCTATGCCTAAAATATTTTTATAGCTTCTAATCTGCCTTAAAATATTCCAGGCTCATCGTGGTGCCAATCTCATTTTGCTCTGTATTTCAATGATACAACCACGCTTAGTTTACTTCCCTGAAGAGGGCCTTGCCTTCAGCCTCCAACACGCCCTTCCCTCTGCTTGGAACACTCCCTCCTCTATTGGCCAAACACGCCCTCCACTGAGCTGAGCCACAGCCTGTGCACCCACCAAACCTCAGACTTCACATCACTTCCACAGGAAAATCCTGTGTCCTCCACCACGTCGAGGTCTCCCCAGGGCATGCCCCAGGGCACCTCCCTTCCTCCTTTAGATGCTCAGCAGCAGAAGCATCTTTCCTGCTTCACGAGGGCAGGGCTGAATCCTTGGCCTAGCACAGCTTGGGCACTCATTAAATGCATAAGCAGTAACACGTGGCCTGTCCTACTGAAATGTATGCCATCGGCAAAGCCATCCTTTCCTCTGCATACCGCTGTCGTGAACACCCCCCACCTTTTTCAATTTGTCTACCTCTGCTCTCTCACTGCAATAGCTAAAAAGGACCTCTGGTTAAAATAAGGCCAATAAATGCCATGCATTAAGCTTGACTCGTTTCCTGAAACCCCAATGAAATAGCTGTAAAAGACTTAAAATAAATAAATGAATAAGGCAAAACATCCAAGGAGCAGCAGGGTACATGGAGTGAAGGGAATTAAATCCTTACCTTCCATTCTAGGTCATCAACACATAATGCCCAAAACTCAAAAACCACGAAGTAACTATACAACTATGTTCTTCAGAGATAAGGAGGTAAATATCAAAATAATCACTACAAGAACTGAAAGGAACTGCTTCTAGGAAGCAAGATATGGAGGAAGAGGAACAAAGGACAATGGGTTTTGGCTTTTGCTTTTTATTAACAAGCCAGTGGAACATGTTAGCTCTATAAGCTATGTGCAAATACACGCAACTTTGATAAAGATGAAAATTAAATTAGAAACATTTTTAAAAGAAAATGATAGCAAAAAAACAGCAGGATGTTCAACTGCTGTTACATTCAATCACTATAGTAAAAAAGAAACTAATTATTACAAATTCCATTAATTCTGATATTAAAAATGCAAAAATACAGAATTAAGGGAAACTCCCAATGTTGGCCACAGACATAAAGAGAACTTCCAAGTCTCACCTGTGATAATCACATTAGGGGTGAAGTCTTTTATTTATTAATATTTGAAAGATAATACATGCGTATAGTTTTAAAAATCAGTATGTATGAAAAAGTCATATCAAGTAAAAAATATAAAGAGACTCGTATCCAGTAAAGAAACGACCCCTTAGACACGATCCACACTGTCCCATCCTCGCCGCCCCTCCCCCACCACCCTGCAACCACGTCCACGCCCCGCAGCTCGCTTCCTGGTTTTTACCTCCATGTGTCTGAACAATATGTGTTTATTACTATTTCCTGATTTATCTACTTTAGACACTATTTAGATTTCTTAAATGAAAACGCTTCAACTTCCCTTACACCTCCTCCTTCCAAATGGGTATACCACAATGTGGGTGAAACCACTAATTATTTACATTATTATGATTATGTGAATATTATCTACTGCTAAGCCAAGTGGTATACAATGGTGACTATTCCTCTTCTTAAATAACATCTTACTTTCTGAAGTTAATAACTGCCTGCTGTCCCCCTACCCTTCCTATTTGCTTATACGCACCCGTTGCTTATTTTTCCCAAATGCTCTAGATTTATCAATAGCAAAATATAAACAGTATTTTCCAAATGGTCAAATATATCAGATAATATAGCCATTCCATCTGGCTCTGGACATCATTCACACTCCTCCACAATCTGGATGGGTTACTCTCCCCAACTGGGGCCTTCTTTTGGATAATGCCCATGTTAGAGCACCGTTCCTAAATTCAAGAACCTTCTCTTTCTTGCTCTATGCCCTCATTTTAATAAAGTACATCTTATGGTGACTCTCTAAATGAGGTGTATGTATGTGGTAAATTTTTTGAAACCTTACATATTTAACCTCTTATTTGATTTATGATTTTTGGCTGGGTATAGAAAGTTAGATCAAAAAGTATTTCCCCTCAAACTTCTGAAAGGACTGCTCCATTGTCTTCTAAGTTTCCAGCACTTTTCTTGAGATGTCTGAGGCCATTCTCATTCCCAATTCCTTTTTTTTTTTTTTTTGTGGCGTATTTTTCTCTTTGGAAGACTGTATTCCTGATATTCTGGAGGGTCATGTTTTAGTGCACTGGGCATTTCAATCTGGAAACTCATAATCCTCAATTCTACTAATAGTTTTAAATTAGTTCTTATAATTTCTCCCCTTTCATTTTATCTAAGTTATACCTTTCTGGAATACCTGTAATTTTTTTATATTTGTGCTCTGATTTTCTGGCTGAAACCAGAATTTCAGCATTCAGGACACTGATTTTCACAGAAGGCCTGTATTTTAGCACTATCACATCACCCTGCTGTGTGCTGTGCCTAATGTCCAGAAATCTGCAGGCTTTCTGGCTCACTGTGGATGCTCTCCAGTTCAATTCATGAGACGAGAAAATAAACCTCTGGTTTTAGGAGGGGACAACGTGGAAGAAGAGAGGAGAAGGAGTCAGGGATGAAGGGGTTCAAAGGCTTCTCCATGGACGTGCTGCCCCCTCTGCCCCTTGCACCCCCTTCTGCAGTGCTTATCACCTCAAGGGTCTCAGGCTTTCCAGGGCCAAATCTTATAAACACGAAAGCAAAACTAATTCAAGAACAAAATTACACTCATACCATGATTACAGCTATGAAAAAGTAGTTTCCAGTATTTCCAGATGTATATGTGAAAGACTAAAAGGGAATACCTCTAAATGAAGAGATGTTATATAAGGATCATTTTTAAATAATTCCTTTATAGCATTTTAATATTTTTTCCATTTAAAAAATTAACACAACTGAGCAAAGACTGTTTTTTTAAAAAACTCTGCTCGCCCTCTCTAAGTCGGAGAGTGGCACTAAGGAAGAAAATGCACTTCCCTTGGGCCACCTATTCGTCCACCTCACAGAACCGAGGATGCTGGCTCCTACTTACTTGCATGCCAACTCCTCACACCAATCTTTATCCCGGTGTTGATGCTCATGCCAAGGAATGATCATCAAGGAGTCACCGTGAAAACTTAAATTAAAAAAAAAAAAAAGCATAAGCAGTTAATATAAACTGTGCGTAATATAAACAATCATCATCTCAACGAATGGCTACACAAAGATTGCGAAAGATTGCAAAAAGCATCTCTACATAACCTTACTCTCCAAGATTCCTGTTTATGATACACTAAATGGTATATGAACATAATGTATACAGTGAACTAAGTGAAAGGGAAATACAGAATTGCTGACTTCCCTTCCTTCATAAAATGGTTCAAAAGAACAAGAAGAATTCAGAACAAAAATGCAGACAATTGAAGGATGGTATGGGTACACGTTCATTCACATGTTTCAAAAACTTTTATAAAGAACCTATATTGTATGCACTAGAATTCACATACCACCATAAATGGTCCTAGGCCCTCAAAAAGCTTACAACCTAGAGCAGTGCTTTTAAAAAGAATGTTTTATGATAACAGAAATGTTCTCTATCTGTGCTATTCAGTACAGTAATCACTAGCTCCATGGACCTAATAAGCTTGAAACATGGTGTTTGCTACTAAGAAAGTGAATTTTAGTTTGATTTAATTTAATTAATTCAGATTAAAATTGAAACAGTCACATGTGACTAGTGGCTAGCAGGTTGGACAACACAGATCTAGAAGATAGTGAAGAAAGATATCAATAATGAAGAAATATATCACCACAAGACAACAGCAGAATCTAAAGACAAGAATAAGGAAAAATGAAAGAGAAAAGCGAGGTAAAGACAGTATGACGATGTGCTACAAGTCAGGAGACATGGACAACAGAAAAAAACTATATAAACCTGTCTTTTAGCTACGCGGTCTTTGGGACCTTCTAGAGAAAAGCACTTGAAGCATTCTCTCTAAGGCTCCCGTCAGCTCTAACGTTCCATGAGCCTACGAAAACTGAAACACTACTCATTAAGAATAAAGGCAAAAAATTCTTTTAATATTTTGAGAGCCTTGATTTTAAAGTTTAATAAAACATATCCTTTCACACTTTTGAGCAACAGCAGTAGCAGTTTCTTCATATTTCCCACAGCCCCAGAGAAAGGACTGCACTTTTTTACATGACCAGGCTGTGTGGGTACTTTCTCACCCCACTTGGCTATGAAACATCCTTGCACCAGAAACACTTCATGTACGTCTGAAAATGACGCTGCCGGAGACGGGGCTTTGTGCAGAGGGTAACAGCAGACCAGGGAAGAGGGTGAAAGCAAAGAGGAGAGCAGGCTACGCGGAGTCTAGGGGACCCCTCGGAGCAGCCCCGACCATCCCGTCGGCAGCAGCACCCCCGTGCAGTTACGAGTGGGCCAACTGCCCAAAGTCAAGGTTCTCCCTCAGATAAGCCCAGAAGCTTATTATACCCTAATTTTTGTTTGTTTTTTGTGATAACAGATTAATTATAAGTCTAGCACCTGAAGCTGTGCAAATTTACGCTTTATAAACGTCGTGGGACTGTTGTGCAGTCAATAGTGACAACTGTGCAATACCAGTCAGTCTCAAAATCAGAAAACATACTATTGAACTGTTCAAACGCAATCCACAGAATGAAAAACAAAATCAGAAGTCATCCACGGACATATGAATTGTCAGTTAAAAGTTTTACATTTAATACTTGATTTAACAGTCGATATGTAGCAGACAATATTGAAAGTGATTTCAGATTCTCATCCTGTAAATTGTCCTCTATTCGGAGGCTTTATTGAGTCGGTACGTGACTGGCCAGAGGTGGGCACAACCAGGACCAGGACAGCAGGTAAAGCTCTACCATAGTTTCTGCAGCTTCCACTATTTTTTCCAATTTGTCAATTGAAAGTAAACAGTGAGAGTTAAATACTTATCTTTACATATACACCAGGTATGCTGTGAAAACATATTTGCTTACAAACATATTAAAAAAAAAACCCTGTCAACTAGTCTGATAAGAATATAATGTATAAAAGAATACAGTAAAAACATTAATTATCTCTGACCCTGTAAAGATCAATTCCATATTTTATATTATATCAAATAAAAAAGTTTTAGCTTTTTAAAATCTCTTATCCAGAAACTCTTGAAAAGAAGACAGAAAGAAATTATTTATTTCTACCCTCAACATGGCTTTGAAAGAGTTAAAGTAAAAAACCAAGATGAACGAAATGCTTAAGTCCAAAATGAAACCAAATATTAGGCCACATAGACTATTAACACATTCAAGAGTAGGAATAATAATAAAAGCTTTATAAGCAGTTTTGAATCTATAAATAAAATAGGCATTTTGGTATTCTGGCAACTAGAAAACAAAAGCTGATGCATCAGCAAAGGTCTAAAATGCCTCAGTTTCAGGTTCAACCCACAGTATCTAAGGTTAACTAAAGCTGACATAAAAATTGTTGAAGACAGGCAAAAAGTCACATTAAAAAAAAAATTTAAGTTTCTATTTAGAGTAACAGTAAACAGCATAATTCCAGAAGTTAAAAATTACCTCACAACCTAAGACTTCAGCTCGGCAAACAGCTTGGGTTCCAAAACTGATTCATCTCTATTAAAATGTAGGCCCTAAAAAATATGTCTGTGTATACAGGTATGTCTTAAAGAAGTCAGATAACCTTAGCAGCAGCTTTAGTGTTTCCTTTGGATCTGTCTTGAAATGATGGTAGTATTATCTTCATGGAAAGAATTAGCCAGCTTTTTGGTCTAAGGCTAACACTGAGATCATTTCTCAGATGTTCTTGTCTAAGGCTAAAAAGGTACCAACAAGAGGCAAACTATAAAGAGAGAAGATAAAGGCTTTTCCTGGCTGTTGGTAGCTAAAATTCATTCTTAGAACATGACCCAGTGGCAGCCTTCCTTGTCCTTTTCTTTCTGTGTTGGTTCTGGTGAAGGAGGACATTCCTGCCCCTTAAGTTTTCTTGTAACCCGGGCAAGTTCACGGAAAGCTTCATCTACACTCATCCCAGGCTCTGCCGAGGCTCCTGTGTGTGAGGTAAGCTGCTATAACTGCTGCCCTTCTTCCAGGTCACCCGCTTTGACGATGCAGATCTGCGCTGCTACCAGTTAAAAGCGTCGCAAACTCATCACAGTCCTTTACCCTGAGAATCTGTCTTTGAAACTTCCACAGGTCTCCAAAACCACCTCTATCTGCGACTGAAGAGACCCGCAGGAAGCCCTGGCCAGTCCTCAGAAGCTGTTCTCTCACAGCTCCAAACTCTTCTCGTCCTGCTGCATCCAGACTCGCTCGCCGGGCTGCTTGGGCATCAGTCACAGCTGCTCTGCACAGGCATCTTCCAAGGCTGGATCAACACCCACCACAGAACAGGGCTGGATGAACCGGAGCTGGGCACCGACTGGCCCCGGGGCCCACCTGGAGCGGGTCCTCCTGTCGGCCGGTCCGCCCAAGGTGCGCGGAAGCGGGGTCTCCACCAGTGCCACAGCCGTCCAAGGTAAACAGAAGCGGGGTGTCCGCTAGTGCCACAGCCATCCAGGTGTGTGGAAGCGGGGTGTGCGCCAGTGCCGCAGCCGTCCAAGGTGCGCGGAAGCGGGGTCTCCACCAGTGCCACAGCCGTCCAAGGTGAACGGAAGTGGGGTGTCCACCAGTGCCGCAGCCGTCCAAGGTGAACGGAAGCAGAGTGTCAGTGGAGGACCGAGCTGCCCAAGGTGCGCGGAAGCGGGGCGTGCGGGGGCCTGGTGACAGCGCCCGGGCGCTCCTCTCCCCTTCTCACAGCGCCGGTGGACCGCAGCCTCCAGAGCCACTACAAATGTTTACCATAACTTTTAAACAGTGTAACTTATCTGCTTTTAGCTAACACATGATTTCCTCACAAAACATATACTAGAGATAATTAAAGAGTTTGCGTTCACATTTTTAAATTTCTGATTCTTAGATGACTGTTTAGAATGGATCCCACAATCACACTAATTTCTTACCAAGTAAAACGGTCATTCTTTTTGTTACATGTCAATAATTAACACTCTGTCACAGACCACTTAAATGAAAAGTAAAAAAGATAACATTTGGATCCAATTAATCATGTTCACTCCTCCAACATAAAAGTGAGTTATGGCAATGAACTGAAGAATGAAGAAAAGATGAATGTAGCAAGCTACTACTGTGTTGTCTAATCAAACAGGCATGGCTACTTAAGCCAAACAGTCCTAAAAAATTTTTAGAGAAATATATCACGAGTTGAGATTTCTATTTTCAAGGAAATGTACAGGTAAGATAAAAGACTTATTAGTAAAATAGTTAATAACACTGTGGGACCCTCAGCCAAATACTTAAAGACGAAGCTATAAAACTTTCTTACCTTCAATGAACAAAACAAGGTAAGAAAATATATGCTTTCAGAAAAACACAAACAAAAGACAAGTTCTGCTTAGAGATCCACTGAGAAAGGCAGGCCTGAAAAGTACTGGGGTTAATAAAGTATTTTTGCCATTTTCAAGGCACACCACAACTGGCCATTTCTAACTGTGCTGATCATCCAAACCAGCAAACTGCCCGTCCTCATGAAGCTAATAAGTAATAGAACTAGAATCTGAGCACACCCGTCAAAAACCAAAGCTTACACTCTTAGCTAGCGCACTCTCCTGCCTCTAGAATGGACACAGAAACTCACCTAGCCCCAAACCACAAAGCCATCCTATTTCAGCCACTCCCCTGCGTCATACTTAAGAACCACCAGGTCAAATTTGTGCAGTAGCTGGTAAAATACCTGTTAAATTAATTAATTAAGTGACAGCACAACAAAGTGTGGTTTTTGTTGGTGGTAGAGGTGGTGGTGGCACATGTTTGTGTTTTGGGGGATTTGGAGGCATCTGGGGTACTTTTGTTTTTGTTTTGTTTTTAAGTGATCTCATGGTTATCACAAAAAATCAAGATTAGGATACAGCGATGGAAGGGGAGAATTTCTTCATAAAAAACAGATATGTCAAGGAGGTACATTAATATAGAATCAGTAGATCAGAGGGTGAGAAAAGGAAGACAAGCTATGCTAGCAATACCATCCATCAACTATCCAGATGGCTGGACATCTCATTATTCTTTAAGGAGGGAAAAGGGACTCCAAACTAAGTACTTCCCTAAATTTCACCTTCCTTTCCACTTCAATAGAACTGATTAGTTCTTACCTTTTAAAAAAATACCTAAATTTTACTGACTTACTCTTTAATAAGGAGAGCAGAATTATAGAACGCTTAATAAAATTGGAGAAAATCTTTTTCATCAATTCTACTCACAACTAAAACATTACCCATGTAATATGCTAATTATAACAAAAAGGTGAAATTCTGCACAAAAAAACTAAAAAACATATGGCTCCTTCTGAAGAATGATAGAAAGCTGGGTTCATTGCAAACCTCACACTCAACAAAATACTTGCAAATCGAATTCAAAGGCACATTAAAAAAATCATACACCATGACCAAGTGGGGTTCATTCCAGGCATGCAAGGATGGTTCAACATAAGAAAATCAATGTATTACAACACATTAACAAATCAAAAGGGAAAAATCAAATGATCATCTCCATAGATGCTGAAAAAGCATTCGACAAAATCCAACATCTCTTTTTGATAAAAACACTTCAAAGGTAGGAATTGAAGAAAACTTACTCAATAGCATAAAGAGCATATATAAAAAAACCACAGCCAGCATAGTACTCAATGGTGAGAGACTGAAAGTGCTCCCTCTAAGATCAGAAATAAGACAAGGATGCCTGCTGTCACCAATGTTATTCAACATTGTGCTGGAAGTGCTAGCCAGGGCAATCCGGCAAGACAAAGAAATAAAAGGCATCCAAATTGGAAAGGATTAGAAGTAAAACTGTCACTGTTTGCAGATGATAGGATCTTATATCTGGAAAACCCTGAGAAATCGACGATACAGCTACTAGAGCTAATAAACAAATTTAGCAAAGTGGTGGGATACAAGATTAATGTACATAAGTCAGTAATGTTTCTATATGCTAGAAATGAACAAATTGAAGAGACATTCAAGAAAAAGATACCACTTTCAATAGCAACTAAAAAAATCAAGTACCTAGGAATAAACTTAACCAAAGATATAAAAGACCTATACAAAGAAAACTACATAACTCTACCAAAAGAAATAGAAGGGGACCTTAAAAGATCAAAAAATATTCCACGTTCATGGATAGGATGGTTAAATGTAATTAAAATGTCAATTCTACCCAAACTCATCTACAGATTCAATGCAATCCCAATCAAAATTCCAACAACCTACTTTACAGACTTGGAAAACCTAGTAATCAAATATATTTGGAAAGGGAAGATGCCTCAGATTGCTAAAGACACTCTAAAAAAGAAAAACGAAGTGGGAGGACTTATACTCCCTCACTTTGAAGCTTATTATAAAGCCACAGCTGTCAAAACAGCATGGTACTGGCACAAAGACAGACATATTGATCAATGGAATCAAATTGAGAATTTGGAGATAGACCCCCAGATCTATGGCTGACTGACCTTTGATAAGGCCCCCCAAAGTCACTGAACTGGGTCATAATGGTCTTTTCAACAAATGGGGCTGGGAGAGTTGGATATCCATATTCAAAAGAATGAAAGAGGACCCCTACCTCACACCCTACACAAAAATTAACTCATAATGGATCAAACATCTCAACATAAAAGAAAGTACCCTAAAGTTCCTAGAAGATAATGTTGGGAAACATCTTCAAGACCTTGTATTAGGTGGCCACTTCCTAGACTTTACACCAAAAGCACAGGCAACAAAAGAAAAAACAGATAAATGGGAACTCCTCAAGCTTAGAAGTTCCTGTACCTCAAAGGAATTTGTCAAAAAGGTAAAGAGGCAGCCAACTCAACAGGAAAACATTTTTGGAAACCATGTATCTGACAAAAGACTGGTATCTTGCATATATAAAGAAATCCTACAACTCAATGACGATAGTACAGACAGCCCAATTATAAAATGGGCAAAAGATATGAAAAGACAGTTCTCTGAGGAGGAAATACAAATGGCCAAGAAACACATGAAAAGATGTTCAGCTTCACTAGCTATTAAAGAGATGCAAATTAAGACCATAATGAGATACCATCTCACACCAATTAGAATGGCTGCCATTAAACAGGAAACTAAAAATGCTGGAGGAGATATGGCGAAACTGGAACTCTTATTCATTGTTGGTGGGACTGTATAATGGTTCAGCCACTCTGGAAGTCAGTCTGGCAGTTCCTTAGGAAACTAGATATAGAGCTACCCGTTGATCCAGCGATTGCACTTCTCGGTATATACCCGGAAGATCGGAAAGCAGTGACACGAACAGATATCTGCACGCCAATGTTCATAGCAGCATTATTCACAATTACCAAGAGATGGAAACAACGCAAATGTCCTTCAACAGATGAGTGGATAAATAAACTGTGGTATATACACACGATGGAATACTACATGGCAGTAAGAAGGAACGATGTTGTAAAACATATGACAACATGGATGAACCCTGAAGACATAATGTTGAGCAAAATAAGCCAGGCACAAAAAGAGAAATATTATATGCTACCATTAATGTGAACTTTGAAAAATGTAAAACAAATGGTTTGTAATGTAGAATGTAGGGGAACTAACGATAGCAATTAATGAAGGGGGAAAGATAATCCAAGAAGAACAGATAAGGTATTGTGGATAAAATTTAATGGTCTGGGAATGCCCAGGAATGACTATGGTCTGTTAATTTCTGATGGGTACAGTAGGAAGGAGTTCACAGAAATGTTGCTATATTCAGTTACTTTCTTGGGGTAGAGTAGGAACATGTTGGAAATAAAGTAGTTATCTTCGGTTAGTTGTCTTTTTCTTACTCCCTTGCTATGGTCTCTTTGAAATGTTCTTTTATTGTATGTTTTTTTAAAACTATTATTTTTTTTTTTCATAAAGTTGATTAAAAAAAAACCAAGGAAAAAAAATACGTAGAGCCCCCTTGAGGAGCTGGTGGAGAATGCAGGGGTACTGGCCTGCCCCACCTCGATGGTTGCTGACATGACCACAGACATAGGGGACCGGCGGTTTGATGGACTGAGCCCTCTACCACAGGACTTGCCCTTGGGAAGACTGTTGCTGCAAAGGAGAGGCTAGGCCTCCCTATAACTGTGCCTAAGCGCCTCCTCCTGAGTGACTCTGTTGCTCATATGTGGCCCTCTCTCTCTACCTAAGCCAACTTGAAAGGTGAAATCGCTGCCCTCCCCACTATGTGGCATCAGACACCCATGGGATTGAATCTCCCTGGCAACGTGGAATATGACTCTCAGGGAGGAATGTAGACCCGGCATTGTGGGATGGAGAACATCTTCTTGACCAAAAGGGGGATGTGAAAGGAAATGAAATAAGCTTCAGTGGCAGAGAGATTCCAAAAGGAGCCGAGAGGTCACTCTGGTGGGCACTCTTACGCACAATTTAGACAACCCTTTTTAAGTTCTAATGAACTGGGGTAGCTGGCGGTAGATACCTAAAACTATCAAACTACAACCCAGAACCCAAGAAACTTGAAGACGATTGTATAAAAATGTAGCTTATGAGGGTGACAATGGGATTGGGAAAGCCATAAGGACCACACTTCTCTTTGTCTAGTTTATGGATGGATGAGTAGAAAAATGGGGGAAGGGAAAAAACAAACAAACAAACAAAGGCATCCAGTGTGCTTTTTTACTTTAATTGCTCTTTTTCACTTTAATTATTATTCTTGTTATTTTTGTATGTGTTTGTTGGTAATGAAGGTGCCAGGGATTGATTTTGGTGATGAATGCACAACTATGTAATGCTACTGTGAACAATCGAATGTACAATTTGTTTTGTGTAACTACATGGTATATGAATATATTTCAATAAAATGAATATAAAAAAAAGTTAGGTGAAATTCTGTACCAAAAAAACTAAAAAACATACGGCTCGTTCTGTAGAATGACAGAAACCTGGGTTCACTGCAAACCTCACACTTGGACTCTATGTCCACAAATGCAAAATAGCATTTACATATATTTTATTTCATCTTTTTTTTCTACTTTTCCCCACTTTTCCTGAGAAGTCTTAACATTTAAATGCACCATACTCACTAGAAAAAAAAAAAAAAAACGCATGGTAATCTTAAATGACCTTTTTAAAAAATAATGGCTTCTTTTGTTTAATTTTAGGATTCTTTATGTTAGAACCCTGTTCACTGTTTTATTCCAAATAATAAACTATGCTGGCTTCATTAGAATGTAACATTTATCTGTCAGTAGGGAAGGAGTGAATATAAGTTCTATTATGTTCAACAAGTCTCTCACCAATTATTTCTTATACTAAATATAAATGTTTTATTTCAAAGGAATTTTATCAAGGATTAACTTCCAAAAAGTTCTTTTATTTGTTTTCTAGGCCTTGGAAACAAAAGGCGAGATAGACAGTGTATTACTACTAATTGCCACCTTTTACGTATCGGTTTTAAGATGTGGAGTTATATTTATTTCTACTATTTAGCAGAGAAGAAAATGTTCCGATAAGTAAAGGACAAAAATTATAATAATTTGAGCCTACACTGTGGTTAACATCACTGACCTAGTCAAACCGATCTGAAACAATATGGGAAACCAATCAAAAAGTTAGCCATCATTCAACATCACATTGGAAAAAAACTATCCAAAGGCATCCTTAAGAGTTCTCTTCTGGACCAACAGGATTCAATTCCATTATAAAATAACTTGGAAAACAGAGCAAAGACTAATAAAACACCCTGAAACTCACCAGCATTCTGAGATGCTGCGCGTAAAGGAGAGCCTTATGCAGCATCTGAGATCCTTACGCAGCGCATAAAGGAGAGCCAGGGTGACGGGGAAAGCCATCCTGCCCAGGGGATGGACTCGGCCCTCCCTTGCCAGCTTCATCTCCAGGATTCCGCTGGCTGCCTCATCTACTTAGAACATACTGGAACATTACCAAAGGCGAGGCTACACCAACTATCTGCTTGGATTCTAAACCATAATAATAAAGATTATGCTCTTAGAAATAGCACCTCTTGTTAAAATTGTGACACCACCCTTTTATAGCTGTGCGATCTTGATCAAGTTATTTAATGTCTCAATTTCCTTATTAGTGAAATAGGGATAACAGTATTTATCTCAGTTGGATTTAGGGAGGATTAAAGTAGTTAATGCATATAAAGCCCTTAGAATAGCATCCAGTATATTGTGAGCATTCAATAAAAACTGACCATCGTAAAAGCATCATTATTAACACCAGCAAGACACTTTCTCCTAAGTAGTGGAATACAAGATACATATGACTCTGGGTGACTTTGATATTTATCTTACGATAATAATACCATATCAATGACCAAAATTCCTATTTGCAAGTATCTAAAAACTGCAATAAACTATGCTAATACCACATCCTGAGTAAAATGGCACCTAGCCAACGCAATCAACAGTAATAAAAAATGTAATCTGATTTATGAGACAGAAATAAGCAACAATTTCCACAAGGCACTCTCTCTCTTCAAATGCTTAAAAACAAGATTGTAAATAAGAGATAAGTTTTTGCCCAGGAGCAAAGGATGATTTGATTATTTCAGAAGAGAACTAATCGAGTTTAAGAGAAAGCCAAAAACTCCATTGGAGAAGCACTGGAGAATTCTAAAGAAAAATTGGTTAAATAACTGAGAGAGGCTATTCTACACAAGTGTCTAAATCAACAAAAAAGGGGCAAGGATGAGTACAGAAGTCACTGGTATGAAAACTGCCCCTCTGCACCACATCTACCCCCACCCCCTCTACTACCATCATCACTACCAACACCACGTCT
>PVKY010001525.1:0-31140 GCA_004027775.1 Bradypus variegatus | reverse complement strand
GGCCCCCTCATTCAGTCTGGGCTCACCTTGTCCCGTGGCATCTTCTAAGGTCCTGTTTATCCACAGGACCAGGCTGGGAGCAGGACATGCTTTACAGGGGACACGATTCAATCGCCACCAAGGGATGAGACAAATCACTGTAAAATCGCCACATAAACATTTACTTAGGATCACTTCCTTGAACATGTAATTAAAAAAAAAAGTACCAACAACATGTCATCAAAGCAAAGCAGAAGAACAGAATCTGTAAAACAAATACAGCTGTGATCTGTGTGCTAACATATGGCATAGAAATGCACACAGACTGGTTATTCACAAGCCCCCCCACACAAAGGGCAGATGGCATTTGATAAATTCCACAGCCTCATAAATTTGACCTGGCATCACCGCAACACTGAACACCACACACGGTGATGATGTGTGTCCCTTGCGTTTCCAAAGATGTGGCAGGAGGTGTCAGATGATGTGGATGGGCCCCTCTGTTGAGCCAGCTATTTAGGAAGACGGATGGGGGTTTCTTATCTCCCCATAGATGTATTTAAGCAAAACATTTCACAGTAATTCCACTGCCTCTAAAATTGCACTCAAAGATATTTCAGAAGTAGCTGGTTGAGCATTTTAACATCTGAATGCCTCTCTAAGGGACTGGGGAATTGCTGCCTCTTGAATCTCCTGTTCACTTCTTTTTTCTCTGTTTCCTCGTCTTTCCCAACCTGTGACACTTATATAGTCCTGAACTGGCAAAAGTTTCAAGACTTTCCCTCTGCTTTTGTTGTTGACTGTGGAGAGCAGGTGCTTTTGTTAGGGCTCTTTGTGTGATGTAACTTCCGGGCTCCTCGATGGCAGCTGGTGTTTTTACCCTTTGCCTTCCCTTGACCTTGGCAGCTTGAGAGTGGCTGTACACCCGTACGGGGATATACATAAAGACCTCGATACATTCGTGAGGTCACGCATGGCTGGAGAGCTGGAGGAACATTTCTTCAGCTGCTCCCACCCACCCTGGTGACGCTGGGCGGGGGGCAAGGGGACACAGAGAGGGCCCTGCCCCTCAGCTCACAGTGGGGAGACCTCATTAACTTGCCAAGATTACACGCCGGAACTGGGGTTGAGACCCAGGTCCCACCTGCCTACTTGTACTTTAAAAAGTTGGGACCATCCATGGTGGCCACTGGGTGAGACACTGAACAGCGAGGTCGTGCCCTGGACATTTCCGCATCAGCCGTGTCCTGCATTGACCTCTGAGCACCCTGGGGGACGTCCGGTCGAGTGGCTTCCACTGCTGGGGCACAGCTCTCTGGCTCATTCAGTGTTGCTAATCATGCAAATACAATGGACATTTTCAGTAACCCCCTGGCTGTTTAGAAAGCCAATGGAGAATGGAATTTCACTGAGAAGGAAGCAGCAGTGCTGAAATAATCAGAAGTCTCCCCTCTCGGCCCCAGCTCTGCCTCTCTTGCCTTTTTCTATCATTTCACAAAATGCCTCAAAAGTCACCCAAGGGATGCCTCAGAGTCACACTAGCTTCCATGAAGCATTCCACATGCTGACCAGATTTTTCTCTTGCACTCTCAATCTGACGAAATGCAAAAAGAAAAAAAATAGAAAGTGAGGTGTCCTGCAGTCAGTCAGCGCTTTGGGTCTTTGGTGCGTTTCTTCAGCCTGCGAGGGAACACAGCTGCGGGGAATTCTTAGTCACAGTCGTGGCTCTTCGTTCTCCTGTAACTTCGCCACGATATCGCCAAACGACGGAGAGGGTGGAGCGTTGGGATGGAGTGAAGCCGCCTGCCAGTCCCTCCCCATCGCAGGCAGGAATGAGTGGCATTAACGAGCTCTGGAGTTCAGAACACCTTCCCCGGCAATGAAGGGCCCAAACCTCAAGGACCATCACGCGTCAAATCGCTGTTTTGTGTTTCTTGCCGCCCTTTTCCTGCCTGTATGTAAACCATGCACTCAGGCTAGAATTTACCCAGCATAAATGATGCATCTGAAATAATTTTCCTTCTATTAATCTGAGACACAAGGCAAATGGTTCTATTGCTCTTTTAGTCTAAATAGTTTTGCATAAATTTGTAATTCTGATCTGGGCTTTTATCATTCTATCTATTCTGTGTCTGGTGATCTTGAGTTTTCTACATATTGTTTCAAGTATTTCTTGAACAATTGTCCCAGTTATGACCTAAAGTACTGCTGTGAAACATGATAAAGTTCTAATCAGACCAAACTAATATGGAGGAAAACTACCTGTGTCCAAGGAGAGGAGTGTAAGCAGCATGTGGTTAGATTTGAGCGGTGCTCCGAGGGCCTTGTGTCCCACAGATGCTCTCTTCTTTGACCCAAAATATTTACACTTCTCACACTTTTCTCTGGGTTAGGTTAAAATCTTAGAGATCTGTTTTCTGGAGAGAGGGAACATTACATTTGGAATTGACTAATCCTGCAAATGGCTGTGGAATGAAGAGGGTGAAATAAACCTTAGGACGGAAGGGAAGTGTGGTGTGTGGTTATTCTGCATGTTGTATACATATTGCAATTTCTCCATGTTCAGTTAAAATGCCACTGCATGGGCTCAGAGAGGGCACACATTAGAGTGACAGCATCTCTGTTTCAGCAGCAGCAAGAAGTATGGTTTAGAACCCAGGGCACGCCTAACCCTCTGTCCTTTGCTTGCACACTCTTACCTTATAGGGGACCGTGTTTGCCCAAACCTCCATTTTCCCAATGAGTCTACACCCAAAAGATGTTTTTGGCTTTCAAATTTAAATAAATTGGGAACATAGGTGACACAATCATGTCAGATACTGAAATTATCTGCAATAGTAGATTTGCATTTTTAAAATCGTGCATATCAAAATATTGCCTTTTCCATGCTCTTTTCATGAAACAATTGTATTCAGACACTTCACACAAGTCTTCCAGGCTAGTGTATCTTTCTGTGACTGCTAGAGCCACCTCCTTGACTGACCTCAGCAGTTATCTGGAGCACGGGGCCGCCACGTCCACCCATGTCACTGTACCTTCAGCCCTTTCTAATTGCTCTCCCTGACGCTCTCCCTGTGGGTGCAGCCTCAGGTCACAGCCCCATGTACCTGATATAAAGGTGGGTGGGTTTCCTTCCTCAGATGGTGGTCTCCACCCCTAACACCAACCCACATCACCGGGAGGGGGTATTCCTGAGAATAATTAATACAGGGAAAAACTGCGTTCCCTCCCTTCTCACCAGGTTGGTCATCCGTGGATTTTCTGGGAGTCCGGCGGAGGAGGTCACTCCCCGAACAGGGCCCCCCGCCATCAAAAAGGACGCCAGGAACAAGGGAGCCTTTGTGGAGATTTGAGCTTTAGGAAATCACCTGTTTCCTAAGGAATGACTTTTGGGACAGAAAACTTGCCTTATATTCCAGTCTGTTTCATTTTGTTATCTTTCGAGGGTTCCACAGGGAGCTGGCACTCACATCTTCTTTAAAAAGACTGTGTCATGAACAAATGCATTTTACAATCACCTTGAAGACTGTGCATCTGGGACAAGCCAGAGCCAGCGGTGCGAGGGGCCCCAAGCCGGCCAGCCCCGGTCTGAGCATGAGGAGGAGCAAGCGACTGGGTCGGAATGAGTTGCACTCAATTCTTCAGTTCTGGGTCTTTTTTGGAAAAAGAAATGAAGTTGCTGTTAAGGTGTGGGTTAGAAAAAAATGAGGAACACCTATATTGCTTTTAGTTATCTTCTCTACGGATTCTGCGGATGTTCCCATCTCCTCTCCCTTGGCTGATTTTTGCTGCTGCTGTGCCCACGTGGGTTCTTGAAAGCAGTCAGCAGCCTTGTCTGCTTATCACCTTTTTAATGGCCTGGTACCTCAGTTAACCTCGTCATTACACCTGAATATGAGGTGTAACCCTCCGTCGTGTGTTTATGTACAATAATCTGTGGGACTCTTGAGAGGGGCTGACATTTTTCATGGATGGGGAAACAAGCTAAAGTGTGTTTATTACTGAATAGAATTTGGGTATTGGTAGCTGTACTATTTTTACCTCTGTACATGGGACTGAAAGATACTGATACTTACTAACAATATGACTTTCAGCATTTCTTGAGTTTTGGGGGCCTTTGTTTTTTCTTCTCTCTTCCTGAACTGTTCCTACTGAAAAACAATGCAGAAATCTCTAAAAATACTCATTTCAAACACCTTCTTTATTCCCTCTAGCTTCTGAAGAGCTGATTGGCTCATGATGGGGAACCACGTGGGAAAGCGAGAGTTGGATGCTGAGAAGATCAACAGGGTAAGATATGAGCCAAACTGTAAAAACCCAATTGGTCCTTAAACACACATGTTTAAATTTTGTTGTCAAACACAGCCTTGATGTAGAATAGGACAAAACACGGGTTTTAGCGAGCACAGCCCCTCACTGACAGCTGGATGGGAGCTTGATGAATTTGTTCAGGAATATGGCATGTTGACACATAGACCTCACCTAAAAAGAAGAGAAAAAAATGAGAAAGAAAAACTAAAGAAGATGAAAAGGGGCCTGTTCCTTGCCTGCATTCTGTGATTTGACCTAGAAGTCCAGGGAAGTTCTCATAGAAAAGAGATTAGAAAATTCCTTTGTTCTTAGGCAAAGAAATGTTTGTTTTCTCAACATTTCCTTTTTTTAAAAATATAAGAGTATTCCAAATTTTACTCTGACTCTTTAGCTGCTGGTTAGGGAGAGCATGGAGATTTAAACCCATGGAGTAATGATGAAAGGGTCAGATGTTCTCTCTCCACCGGATTCTGGGTTTGTTTTCATACCAGCCTCCTTTCCTCCCCCACAGTCCCCCCAGGCCTTCCGTTCCCCAGGGGGTCCCACTTTCAGTGCCCACCTAGCTGTGCCCCTGCCTGCTTTGGGGAAGAACTCATTCCGAAGCCCAGATGTTTGCCTAAAGGGTGGAAACACATGCAGTGTTGACTTAGGACCCCCCTGAATCAGCCACCTGTGTCTGCCCCCACCCACCGCCATCCACCTCTCATCCCGTCATCTGTGGAAGGACACGGGGGCCTCCAGGGCAGTGCTCCACCCTGATGCATGACTTTTTAGGAACTCCCCGGGTGAGAGCCAGGGTTCCGGCGTCCTCCCACCCCAGGAGTCCTGTCTGGGCTGCCGGGTCTCCCCCGGCCCCTCTCGGGGGCTTTCCCCCTCCCCAGGAAGCTCTGGCCAGTCCTGAGCCCAAGCAGACACCCCAGCCTCGACGCCAGCCCCTCCACAGTCCTCCTGACCTTTAGGTGGAAAGTTGGAGAACACAGATGGGCAAACGGGAGAACACAAATGTTAAAGTCCGGATGCATCCGTCGTCTTTGTCTTCCTAGCGGAGCTTGCGCCAGGTGCCGCCTTATTTCGCGAGCGCCAGCCTCCCCTCGCTAGCGAGGTCCTCTAAACTGTCCTTAGGGGCTCAGCCTTTGTCCAGCTGATGCTGACGACGGGTGGCCCCACAGGGTACCCAACGGCCCTCGGCCGTCTCAGCGTTTCAGGAAACCACGCCGCGTCCTGGGGACTTGAACTCAACACCGTAGCAGGTGCGCCCCTGCGGACAGGCTCCGCTCACCCTCGGCGTGACGCGCGGGGCGCCTGAAACTGGCCGCTGGCTGGAAGCGAATCGCCACTTCAAGATCCCTTTGCCCTGGTCGTGGAGTCCAGTTTTTATTTAATAATAATGGGCTTTGCAGCCATAGATTCTTTTCTGATTTGTATGTGGACTCGATTTTTATAGCAGCCAAGTGGGTAATTTTTTATACTTTGCTTCAAATCATCCATGTAGAACAACTGAGCGATTATGTGCTATTCGTGCTCAGACTTTATCTTAAGATTATAAACAGTTCATTTCATTTTCTGCCTAATGATTTCAGGTCCCAAGTGAATTAGAAGGGGTTTGCATTTTTATTATGTGATTATTGATTCATAATCCCGTCTTCCTCTTGAAAGAAAGATCCACAAATATTGAATGGAGCATGAATCATCATATTATATAACTCAGACTCTATTACCAATAATCTAATTACTGTTATATAATTAACCATGACCTCAAACAGTAACTGTTTACTTAGTATAAAGGACGTTGATTTGAACCTAGTATCTACACCAGAAGGGTAGAGTCGCAATTAAAAGTGAAAGTGGAAAAACCAGCTATTCTCAGAGCACTGTCGGCTGTTAAACATCGCGTGGTATTTTAAGTCTTAAAATGACTGATTTGCAACTCCTGTTTTTAAAAGGCTCTCTGTGGTTTACAGTTTCTTTCCTGTTGTTTGATGGTATAAAACAGTGAAATGCGTGTTTAATTTGAATAATTCTATCAAATTAAGGTTTTTGAGCTAGACAAAACCTAGACCTATGCATTTCTTTCCTGACATATAATTTTTAAAGTTGTTATGATTTAAAGCAAATAAAAAATTGAGAATTAGGAAAAAAACTATGGTTCCTATAGGCAGTTTTTATACGTAAGAGTTTATCTCAGTTTGTGAGGTTGCTATGACACTGTGGCTTGGAGTAAACAGCAAGCACTTATTAACTCGCAGTTTCAGAGGCTACAAGTCCCAGATCAAGGTGGAGCCAGAGCCCTGCTCCCCACCCCCCACCCCAGGCCCAGGCCCCCCGGTGCTGGGCCGCAGCTCTGCCCCCTCCCACACGTCTCCCTCTCAGAGTCCAAAGTTCTGCTTGTAAAGGGCTCGGGGAATCCGGGTCAAGGCCCAGCCTGACTGATCTGGGCCACAACATAATGCACAGGCCATCCTCACAGCGGGTTCACCCCAGGGGAAGCCGACAGGATGAAGAACATGGCTTTTGGGGATGACACACTCCCATCTGCTGCAGAGTCTTTTTTTTTTAACTTATAGAAAATGTTCATCTTTCAAAGTAAGTGCTCTATGATGTTACGTGGCATGGGGAAGGCATTCTAAACTTGAATCAGAATAAAAAAAATTAAACAGGCTCCACCCTGCCATCTACCCTGCTATGCATTTCCAAGTGCAGTCATCTGAGGATTTTTTTTTTTTTCACTTATGAAAGAGTTCCAGGAAAGCCTTGGCCTGTCTCAGGTTCCTGATGGTCTGTGTCTTAGTAGAGAGGGGTTGTGTTCTCCTTCATCCCCCACCCGCAGCCACTTTTTAGATCTGCTCCCCACCCTGCCCCACCCCCACCATGTGGCCTCTTCTGGATCTGCACCCACTCACCCCACCACATGGCCTCCTCTGGGTCTGCCCATTTCTCCCTCCTCCCTAAGTGCATTTCAGAGGGTGAGATGAGAGGGTGTAACAGAAGAGGTAACTTTGGAATTTCTCTTATGCGTTAGGAAAAAGGACCTGCTTCTCCAATGCTGCATCATTGGCAGCAGTTCCCTGGGACCCTCGTGACAGTGAGGTGGAGAACCTGGCCTTGGGGCCCAGCTGGAGAGTGGGAGGGCAGATGGCAGATTTACGGGAGAAAAACTCAACCAGAGAAGCTACTGGAATTTGCGTTCCTCATGCATGATTCATGTACATAGATAAATTAGTAAATTCCTTCAGGCAAGAGCAGTTTCAGTGACTCTTGTTCTCAGAAATGAGGAAATCCTTGTTTTGCCTCTGATCCCCTGTTTTTTTAGAGTTATGGTGGAATTTGGTTTCCAAATAGCTCTATCTATTTAATTTATCAGCTTTTTATCCATCTGTCCATCTTGTGTTTGGTATTCATTTCACAATAGTAACCCACGGAACAGCAGAGGAAATGTGCCCAGCTGCCCTGGGGAACCAGGAACTGGCTTCTGGAAGCAGCATGAGGGTGGACAAGGGGCATCTGCTCCCACAAGGCCCCCACCCTCAGCAGGCCTCAGGGGGAAAACCGGTTCCGCCAGCCACAAAGAGATGGCCCTGCCCTTGGGGAGACCTGTGCCCGCTGGTCCTGGTAATTTGGACACAGTTGGCAGGTAGCTCACTCAAAAGGCTCCCAGAGCCACTTGCTAGCTTTCATCAGCATTAATTAAAGGTTCTCAACCTGCTGCCCCTTGGGAGAATCAGCAGGGCCTTGGAGTGGTGCCCGCAGGACTTGCTGAGGCTGCCCTGGGCTCTCTTGTTCAGCATTTCTCAGGTATGGCCACATTTTCCACAGGTGGCTTTGCCTCTTTGATGTCTCCTGGGGCTAGCAAAGCCTCCAGCGAGGGATTCGGGAGAAACAAATCAGATGCCAGTGCCAGAGCTGACATCGTAGAAAGAGGCACTTCGTACGCACTGCTGCACTATCCACGTTATTCCATCAGGCCTGGCACGTTGGGGCCATTTCAGAGGTTAGAGAGAGGAGACCTCGAGCCCGGGCCCGCTGTCATCCCCAGAGTCTGCACCCCACCCCAGGAGACACTCCAGCCAGGGGACTGGGCATGGGCTCCAGACCAAGGACCGGGCTAGTTGTCTGGCCTCTCACCCTCGTAAGACAGCAAAATGTGTTTCTCTGCTCTTCCTTCAGCTGGGGGTTTCCGATTTGAAAAGGGCCTTCCTCCTGCCTCCTGCTTCCAAGCACCCACAACTGCAGCCAGTGTCACCACAAGCCCATCCCCTCGCGGCACTGTTAGGCCTCATGCCCACACCCCCGACAGGCTCATCTCTCTGGAGGTGCAGCCTGTGTTCCAGAACCTTCGAACATCCCGGCCATGCCCTGGACCCCTTAGAGGGTAGCCCCCTGCTAGAGCTGCCTCCGCAGGCTGCCCCGTCTTGTTTGGCCCTTCTCCTTGCTCGTGACCCTTAAACATGTCATTTTCATCTTACGGATGGCTGAACCTCAGAACTGGATGGCTGGTTTGCTTGGGGCCACAACTAAGAGAAGCCAGGGGTTTGTACCTCGAGGTCAGCACCGTCCAGTGGAGAGTGAAATTCTCTATTGGGCACATTAAAAAAAGTAAGAAGAAACAGGTACAATTAATTTTAAAAATATGTTTTATTTAACCTAATGTACCCCCCAAAATGATCATTTCAGCCTATAATCCATATAAAAAATGATCAATCAAATATTCAATAATTCTCTTTTTTACACTAAGTCTTTAGAGTCTGGTATGTATTTTAACTGATGTCGTGATTTGGACAAGCATTTACAAGTGTCCGGTGGCCAGGTGAGGCTTGGAGAATCAGACAGAGCAGTGCTGAAGCCCGGCTCTTTCTGGGGGCCGTGTTGTCTCCCCAATGCAGTGTCCTGGGAAAACCTTTATGTGTCCATAATCCAATTCACTGACCCATGTGTGCATTTATCCATTGCCTGATAAGCATTTTCTAAAGGAGCAAGTGGAACTTGGCAACCTCTCTTGTTGGGAAGAGGTTATGGACCCTGTTTACCACCCACTGCCCTTAGATGGAGGGACCTAGGTGGGCGATATGCCGAGGGTCTTCGCGACAGCAGCGGCTGCTAGTGCTTTGGTTGTATCTGTAAAAGCAGTGTGAGGTCAGCAATGGCAAAAAGAAAGAAGCAGGGTAGAACTGGCCCCTTTAAATCTAAGTTGGAAGACTTAGGGCCAACGTAAGTGACCTTTGCCCAAGTCCATCCTTGTCCAGTATCTCTCTTCCCAGTCGTCAGTGCCGATGGCTTTAAGGCGATTCAAAGGCTCAGACAGGAATACTGCAAAGGCTCATCTGAGATGAGTATCACAGCGCTGATCAAACTGCATCACCCTGAATTTTCTCCAACAAAACACAGGCCGTTTCTAATTCATGAGCGGGTGGTGGTCCTTCAACATTTGGGTGGAAATCAGTTATTTGGGACTGAAAGAAATGTTTCCAGTGTTGGTTTGTCTGCTCATTCTTACATCCATCTTCTCTTCATCTTCTTCACCCTCTGACATTCATTCAATCTTACTCATAAATTCTTTTCACCGACTTCCTCCTCTGCGTAGGACACTGTACTGGCCTCTGGCTCTGCCTCTAGGTAGTTGGGTGAACCTGGGCAAGTTACTTCATTTCTCCGGGCTTCAGCTACTTCCTCCGTGACGGAGATGGTGCAATTGTGAAAGCCCAGAGAGTAGGTCTTGCCCTTAGGACGGTGTCTGCACACAGCAAGCACCACGTGCTGCAGGTTCTTCTCATTATTATTTTAAAGAAAAGGAAGTGCAGTCTCTGCCCTCGAAATGGCTCACAGTCCAGCTGGAGAGAGCAACCGTTACCCAGCCATGTGCACTGCGTGGCAAAGGGCCAGGGAAACGAGAGCGGCTCCCCTGCCAGGCTGACCAGCAGCACGGAGAGAGCCGGCAGGCCCCATCGAACTGCAAGGAGCACAGGGAGCCCGGGCAGGGCCAAGAGCGTTTCCTTCCGTTGCCTGAGTACTGCAGCAACTGTGCAAAAAATATTTGAATAAAAAAAGACTTGACTTTGAGCATCTGCTGTAATGTCCCTTTCTTACAAATCTCTGGCATTTTAGCATCGCTCAGAGCTGCAGGTTCAGTTTCCCACTAACTTCAGCCCCACCTGGACCTGCCTTACCCCACACACAGACCTGTGTTCTGAACTTCCTTGACTCTCCCTCTTATCAAAATGCAATTCTCTGAAAGATGGCTGGAAAGAAAGCGATTTGTTTTCTTGAATTCCTGTCACTGTGGGAATGACTGGAAGCACCACAAACATTCTGTTTGGACATTAAGAGAACCCTAGTTGTTGTGACTGTTAACACAAGTTGTGAGAATTTTCAGGCTCTCAGAGGAAGCCACACCCAGACTGGGTCTCCCCACTCCTGGGCCAGCTCCTCCAAGCCGCTCCTCTCTTGAGCACGTGCACATCCCGAACTCCAGAGTTTGTCACTTGTCACTGCATCTTCCGAAGTGGCAAGGCCCTATTGAAGAGCGTTTTTGTGCCGTTTTTTGGTTGAAAAATACTCCTTACTCTCATTTATTTATTTATATTTTTTTTGGTTTGTTTGTTTGTTTTGGAGTTGACCACCTAGTGGAGGACTCGGGGCAAACAGGCAGTTACAACACACAGGATGTGACTGGAGACATCCTGAGAGCTGAGGAGGGCAGGAAAGGGGGACTTTGCAGATGTTTGGGGTTTTCTATTTAATCAGCTTAAGGAAAAAGATTCCACACTGAAAAGCCTGATCTGAGAGCTTGCAAAACTTAATTTCATGTTGAAATCTTACAGGAGGGAGTAACTTAGTCTGCTTGGTGTTTCCAATTACATTGATTAATAATTTTAGTCGTGCATCAGGCAAGGTGAGCATCAGAGAGAAAAAAAGAGGCAGATCAACTGCCCGCGAGGGTGTCCTGCCCCAGGGAATCCGCGAGCACATGGTAATCATCATTAAACCCCGCCCTTTCTTGATGAGACTCTGTATGTAGATGTTGTTAAAATGACAGTCTGAGAAATGAGGTATTTAGTTTGCAAATACACACAAGGTGCTGAAGAAATCAGCTCTTTCCATCAACTTGTAAATGGTCTTCCCCTTTGGCAGGGGAAGGAACTTTTCCTTTGAAACTCCTGACTTTGGGGCCCTGGCACGTGGCCGGCTCTGGGCAGCTCTGATTTATTTCCTCCTACCCATGTGTTGATGGAATCATAAATTCTGCCCAGTGGTCACAAATGGTGTCCCAAATGTAGAATTTTGTTACATTACTTAACTTTGCGGTCCGCTCTGCTCCTTTCGTAACGTCCCCAGGAATGAGAAATAATTTTATTTTAAACTGTAATTTGCTTTCCACAGCTTTACATAGTCACCTCCTCCTCCTGCACTAAAATTAGGGCATTGATTTGTCCACTGGCTCAGGGCTGTATCCTCAGCCCCCAGCAGGGTGGAGCAGAGCAGGTGCAGGTGCCGAAGGAAGGAGGGAATGGAGGGGAACCCCACGGGGGATCTGAGGGGTGCGTTCCAGTCTGCCCCCCAACAGCGCTGCCAGGTCTGGGGTCGGGGGCTGACGGCTGCCTTCACACCTGGGGGTGGGGAGAGGGCTCCTGGCTCAGCCTCGCCCTTCCGGAAAGTGGCAGAAGAGGGGCTGAAACCCAGACCTAGTAGAACCCCAACCCCAATGTGGATTTTTCCTGTCATACATCCCCCTATGGTCACTTGTTAAAACCGGCCGCTGTCGTCATGGCTGTTGCCCAGGATGAGAAACAGATCCCTGCGGGAGTCACCTCCCTCCAGGTGTCTGGGGTCAAGCCTGGGTGGCTGTGTGAGTCGCCCATGGGGCCTGTTCGCTGAGGAATCTCACCTTTCTGATTTGACTGCAGTGTTCTGGGAACTGCTAGCTCCATGAACCTATAATTTCCATTTACTTAGTCATATAAACAGTGTTGTTTTTTGTTTTTGTTTTTTGTTTTGTTTTGTTTTGTTTTGTGGAGAACTCAGGCAATCTTTGTTGTCATATAATGTATGCTTAAAACCTTCAGGGACTGAAAAGTAGAAAGTATTTCCCTAGAGACATTTAGCAACTTAGTCTGTTACTGAAATACATGGAAACTCCTAGACGATGTCTAGCAAATTCCCAGATTGAGAGATGCAGACGGACTTCCTTGTACCTTATCTTCTACATTGTCAGAATTCATTCATTCTCCCTCATTCATTCTCTCTTGCACACACACACACATTCAGACCCTTAAGAAACTGCTCTTGGCCTCCACTTTAGAATATTAGACGTCCTTCACTGGACAGCTGGGGCATTCAGGGGAGCTGTGGTAACTGAGGGCTCCCACACAGGGGTTCCTTTTGGCCCAGACTTGGCCGCAGCACAGCCCAGCAGAACTTTCTGCGATGAGGGAACCTACACCTGTGCTGTGCACAATGGCAGCCGTCAGGCCCCTGCAGTCACGAACACTTGAAATGCCCATGGCCAGGTGAGCAACTGAATTTTTACTCGTATTTAATTTTAATTAATTTAGATTTCAATAGCCGCATGTTATGAACAGCTACCCTGTGGTAGTTTGTCTCTACAGGATGCCTGATGTTGGTCACCTGTAAAAAATAAAATCTAGAGCAAAATTTGGTTAGGTTACAGAGAGTTTTATTGAATTGATTCATGAATTAGGGAGATTCCAGTCACCACGAGGTAGAGAGGAATTCCCTGAACAAAAAGAGCAATGGGCTTTTATAGACAGAAAAAGGGAGGACTCTGGAAGGAAATGTGTTTAATGAAGACTACATTTCCTAATTTGGTTAGTGTAGGTGGTTGCTTAGCAATGAGAAGGTTAGCTGGCTAAGAATAGGGAGTTGGGGAGACCCAACTGGCTGACTTAAATTCTGTTTTTCTGGGCAAGGTCGACATTGACGGGGAATAGAAACATACTTAGATCTTGATTTTGTTGACATGGGGCGCGGCACGGGTGCCTCCGGTTGTGCCCACAAGATTTTATTTAGCAGACCTTGGTTCTCCCACAACCCAACCAGAGAGGAATTATCTCCATTTCATACACAAAAAGGCCAAGACCTTTCCCAGTCATACAATTTCATGCAAAAATTAAAATCGCTCCAAGAAAGTAAAATTCTCTGAAAACACAAACATGCTTGGATATACCAGGAACTAGAAGAACAGTGCAGGTGTGCTCCAAACCACAATAAATGGAAATGCACACTTGAGCACGCTCAACTCTGAGGCATCTTACACGGCACCATTAATGCAAATCCTCCCATTAAAGTTCGCCTCCCACCGGAGTCCAAACTGCATCTAACAACAGCACACATTCAAGCAGCCTGCTCCTGGGTTTCAGCCACCCTGCTGACTCACTGAGAGCTTCTAAAAGAACTCACGGTGCTCCTGGAAGGAGAGATGGGAAATGTATCCCATTTCAAAGGCCTTGCTAAATCCATGAATAATCAATAGACTTCTGATTATAGCGCCTAAAACTAAAACTGATCTGCCTCTGACTTGAGAATGAGCCAAAGGACTCAGGGTGAAGCATCTCCTTCCACTGGGGTTTGCAAAATTGTGGTTCAGTTGAACCCTGAAGAGCCCCCCGGGAAGGTGGAGTCACATGTCCACCTGGCTGAGTAGGTTACATTGTAGCCAGTGCGAACCAGCTTTATTAACTACTGCTGGAAATCTCTGCTGAATGTTGTGTTCAAGATGTGGAGTTTCTTACTGACATTATAGAATTCATACTAAATTTATACTTTCTAGCAGATTCCCAAATGTTATGAGTCAGTAATGCCTTTGTTTTTGCAATGGGCTCACAGAAATTCCCATATCACCGTTTTACGTGGAAGTCATGCCACAAGTTTATTCTGAGTTTTCATGTATGTAAGTAGGCATTTTCTTTCATCTGATAAACTGGGAACACCGATACCTTGACAAGCCTAGGTTGGCCACAGGTCTCCAGAAGCTGAATGTAATCATTAAGACATAAAGCATAATTAGCAAACGAAGCCAAGCCCTCGACAACCCTTATTGAAATTAACGTCGGGGCGGCTCCCGGAGCGGTGGGTGAAGGCAACGGAAAACCACCTGGGGACGGTTTGGCCGCACACGGGCATGCAGATGCCATCCCGTTCTGTGCGCTCCTCCAGGACCCAGCGCCGGCTCCCCCATCCCCGCAGACGTGGGCACCCCAGACCCCTGGACCCCTGCCGGGGCGTCCCCGCTCCCTCCTGTCTCCTTCAAGTTTGGAAGAGCCGCGCTGAAGCCCCAGAATCTGGGGCGCGTGCTTGGGTTGAGAAGGGCGAGACATGCAGGGGCTTGGAACGGCCCAGCCGCTGGTCAGACTCACGTCTTCTGTGCTCATTCACCCCTCTTATAGGCTTTATAATATACTTGGGGGTTAGTTAACAACTGTTGTACTTAGTTTTTATCAGTTTTTATCGTGTGAATTCGCCGGGCGCGGGCGCTGAGGGAGGCGCGCACTTCACCAATCGCGCCCGCTCCCGGGGGTCAGACTTGTTTGTTATCTTGATGATAGCTGGGTTCAAAAAGCTTTCCTTCCTCATTCCTCCCTTCACTATGTGTTATCCCTCATTGCTCGGTCCCTGTCATACTAAATTATGTTACCAGATCCGGCAGCCCGGAGGGAAGGGGAACTGAACACAAAACGTAGCAGAAGTAGCGTTTATTTCCTTACGTATATAGATTTTTTTTTATGATGAGAAAGTATTTGAGCTTGTGATGGATTTGTTTTATGTGGAATAGTTTTTAAATTCAATTTTGGATCCACATTTAATTAATAATACAAATATTGCATGACATAGCAGATATTTATGAATTATTAGTGACTCGGCTGAAGGCTTTAGATGACAAAGCTCCTTGTCAGGGAGGGTGGATGTTCATGCAAGTGGAAAGTATATTAAGTGTCCTGTAGATGTGACGTGTGGTGGGGCCGGGGGACAGTTTGGGTGGGGAGTTGTTTTAATCACCAAAATTTTTCAGGGCCCTGGAGACTTCAGAGGCTCGTGGAAGGCGGGGTGAGCTGCACATCTCCTCCAAAGTCGTGTGAATTCGGAAATGCCGCCCTGGGACAGTGTCTCAAAGACAAGCTTATTTCAGACTCTGAAAGTGGGAAAGCTTGTCCTTTCATAGGAAAATTCTGTGCTTGCTTCTACCATGAAGGAAGAACTTTTTATGTTTAGTAAAAATGTCTTAGAATGTTTTAAATTAAATTAGACCTAAATATTCAAGTTTTCAAAATGGTATTTCATATCTTTTCTCGTTATTCCAGCAACCTAGTTTTTAAAGTTTAAATTTGGAAGCAAGAGTTTTTATATGCTGGAATACATTTGTGAAAAATTATCTTTCTGTGTTTGAACATGTGGTGTGTGTATATGTGCTCTGTGTGTGCTATTGTGTGGTATGTGTATTGTGTGTGTGCTGTGTGTACTATGTGTTGTGTGTGGTGTGGTATGTGTGTTGTGTATGTAATGTCTGCGGTGCTGTGTTGTGTGTCTGCTGTGTGTATTGTATGTTGTGTGGTGTGGTATGTGGTGTGGTATGTGCATTGTGTGTAGTGTGTGTAGTACCATGTTGTATGTGTGCTGTGGTACTGTGTGTTGTGTGTGGTGTGGTACGTGTGTTGCATGTGCCATGGTGTGTGTGGTGCGTACTGTGTACTACGTGTGCTGTGTGTGTGGTTGTGCATGTTGTGTGTCCTGTGAGCAGTGTGGTGTGTGTGCTGTGTGGTGTGGCGTTCCTCCTGCTCTCCTGGGGCTCTGAACTTGGATGGCTTCAGAGCCTCATCCCCTCAGGGCAGTCTGGCCTGTGCGTTCCTTTAATTATCATTCAATTAATTATTACAGGGTAAACAAAAGCCCAGATAAAACTCATCTTTAGGTTTCTGTAACCTCTGATATTTGAAAAACAGTACTTGTTACTCAGTGAATCCTAAATTATACTTGAGCACTAGCCCTATGTAATCAAACTCGTTTACTGAGTCGGTCAGGCGAGTTAGTAATGGGATGAATTACCCCGGTGATGGAGAGGTGTGCGCGCCCGCTGCCCGCTCCGCTGAGTGTCCCGCAGCACGGAACACCCACCCACGTCTTAAAATACAGACTGAGTCCTAGTTCAAGGGCTGGTTTCCAGTGTGTTGGTAGGAACTTACCTTCGAGAAAACAGTCGGGGCGCGCTCTTGGGGGCAGGCCTGCGGGGTCTTGCCGCGCCCCCATCCTCCCGCCCTGGGCTCGGCACACCTGCCCCTCGGCCCCACCGCCCCGGCCCTCTCCCCGCCGGCGGCCCCCTGCGGGCCGCGCCCTCACTCTCCAGCGACCAGCCCCGCCGCAGGGATCTTCCTGTCTGTCTGTTTCTCTTTCTGGCTGTGCCTCCCCCGCTGGGACGCAGACCCGTGGAATAGGGCCTTGTAAAACTTTCCTTTGCCCCGAGCAAGGCCCGCTGCAGCGCGCCTCTGTGAGCGGGTGTCCAGGGCGTGCCCAGCCCGCCGGGGCGAACGGGGCCGCCAGGGACCGGGCGGCGAGTGAGGCCATGGCCTTCGGACCCCACGCAGCCAGGCTGGGCTCCACCCGGGGCGCCCTCGGGGAGGCGCTCACGTCCCCGCTGAACCCGCTCGCTGGTGTGTGCGCTCGCCTGCCTTCCTCGTTCCCTCTGCAGATGCTCGTCGGGCACTGGCCCCGGCCGGCACTGTGCCACTGTGCGGGGCTCTGGAAATATAAAGAGCACATTCCGCAACCAGGTGGGGTCCGCTGCTGCCCTTGGGTTGTGGCCTGGAATTTACCCCCGGCCGCTCTCTGTGCTGACTACTGCGCACTGGGGCGTCCGCTGTGTCCCCAGGAGCAGCCGGGAGGCCCGGAGGCCGCGGCCAACGCTCCTGTGGCCTCAGGTACGCCCGCGCTCCCTTGGTCGCCAGACCACGCGGGGAAGGTCGGGACCGCTGCGGCCGCAGGGCAGCAGATGGCTCGGGCGCAGAGCGCCACGCGCGTCCCAAGGCACGCCCTGCTCCTCCGCGCGGCGCCCCTCGGCTTTGCACTGCGCCGCATTCCTCTGCGCACCTTTCCCTCGAACCCACCCTACATCTTCACTTAGATCTTGCTCCGCCCAGGCTGACAGCGGACTTCAAGGAGCCGCATTATTTTTTTTTGTGCCTAGAATTTAAGCCCAGCAGAGTTAGGGAAGGGACAGAACGGCCTCGGCCCTCGCCTCCTCCACCGCCTCACCTCCTCACCTCCACCGACGGAGCTGGAAGGCTCTGGAACGTTTTCGGGGAAGGGTGCTGTTGAACCTGCCTTTGCGGGATGCCGTTCCCCTGGCACACAAGGTGAGGGGCAGCCCTCAGCGACATGGATGCAGCCCCACCTCCAGCTCCTCCTTCCCTAGGCCAGGCTAGACCAACTGATACCCAGGAAATACTGGGGACACTGCATTCATCACCCAGTTGTTCTCTGGTCATTTTTCATAAGAGTGAAAGCACCATGGTTGGGGTGCTCTCTTAACCATCTAGGATGATAAATGAGTTGTTCCCGGTTTTCATTTCCAATGGCCATGGTTCTGGGAATGATTTGCACCCAAAATTATATCTTAGATTGTTTCTATTGCACTAATAAAAGAGCTCTAGTAATGGATGGTGTATTTTTTTAATATACCTTTAAAATAAAATAACTTGAACTTAAATTTTTTTGCCATTCTATTCTATGGTTGTGGTAATTTTAGCCTTTTTTTAAAAATTTTTTTTATTGCAATATGCTTGAAAGTGAAATATGACATGGCATTTGGAGAATATTCCAGGAGCATGTAATGCTTTCTTTTGTTGAACTATTCCTGATACAAAAGTTCTTTGCATTTTGGAACCCAAAATATTTATTTACCCTTTGCGGGAACATTATATTTCACTCCTTCCTTGCCAAATCTTCAATGTTTAAAAGAAAATCGGGCTCCAGTTTTATGCTTTTGTTCTTGAGCATGTCATAATGTGAATTAAACCCTAAAGACTAGAAGATTGAGTGTAATATTTTAAAGTCATAATTCCCTTAGTGCTCAAAGTACATGTATTGTTTCATAAATAATGCAGGGAACCCCATTTGATTGGCATTTTTCCTGGACAATGCAGCTGTCCCGTGATCTATTAGAATGAGTGCAACATAAGGAGGTTTTTAGAAAAATATTTTTATAATCTGCATCATCTCGTAACCATATTCTGACTTGATTTTATTAACTTTGAAACAAGAGAAGATCTGTGGTCTGTAAAACAAAATGTCTCCTGACAGCGTGTTTGCAGAGAATGTCACGTTCAGCCTCTTGCTGCAGTGAGGAACTGACCTTGGCAATTGGCATCCATAAGAGCTTTTGCAGGTGGCGTTCCTGGGACTCAATCGGTTTCTTACTGAAGTCCAGGTGACTCCACTGCAGTCAAATGGGGTAGAAACCAGCTTCACCTAATGTGTTTCTCGGCTTTGGGAGTGAGTTGCAGCAGTTTGCTGTTCAGTCTGATCACTGCAGAGCAGAGCTCAGCTCTGAAGAAGTGACACTTACAGTTGGCAATGTGGGGTGGTTCCTTTATTAGTCAGGGTTCTCCAGAGAAACCCAACCACCAGGGTAACAGCACATATATCTGAAGGAACTGGGCCATGTGACTGTGGAGCTGGTGGGGCTGAATTCTGTAGGAACACCAGCATGGCAATTCCATAAACAATCTATGCTGAAGTCTTGAGTCTGAAATCCACTGAGGGGCCAACAGACTAGAAACTCGGAGGAACAGATGGTGTCATCTGAGGCAGAATTTCTGCTTCTTCTGGAAACCACAGTAGGTGCCCTTCAGGCCTCCAGCTGGCTGGGTGAGGCCCACCCACACCGGGGAGGGGGTCTTTCAAAGTCCACTGATGGTAGGTGCTCATTCCTTCCTCGAAAAACTTTCACAGCAACAGCCAGGCCAGTGTTTGACTGAACAATGGGGCACTGTCACCTGGTCATGTTGACACGTGACTTCGCCATCACAGCAGGAACAGAACACAGATGTGCTTAGTTCCAGGTCACGCCCCCCCCCACCTTCTTTTACGTCTTAGTCTTGTTGCATTGGCCCTCACATTAAAGCCTGCTTTTTACTTCAGATTTTATTTTGCTGTTTCCAAGACCTGATTATGGAAAGTAGACAGATGATTAATAATAGCAAAATGAATGGTAATGATGTCTTGCACTGAGTGTGTGCTGGTGAGAACCCGCCCGAGTCGTCTGGCTAGCAAGTGCGAGAGCCGGGTGTATATTCAGAAAGCTGTTTGCACACTCATGTATTGACATGTTTGCCATTTTAAGGCAAAGACATATTTGACCTCTAGCATATTTGCATTATAGGAAGTGATTAAATAAATACGTGCAAGCATAGGGTAATATATGCAGGGAAATTAAGTAGGACACTTCTTTATTATGTAAAACCAAAGGAAATGTATCCACCTTCAAATTAAGATCAGAGGTTTTCACTGCCTTATTCTGTTTTCAGTGATGTAGACTATTCTTTTGAACTGAATGAGTCCTCTTGCATGAATTGGCTCTAACTGCATTTAATCAAACTCAAAATTCACTTGACTGTTAAACCCTACCAGTAAAAGTGCTATATTGAGCAGAATCAGTTTCTCTCCCTCTCTTTCCCTTCCTTCCCCTTCTCCCCCCACTGCCTTTCACCCCCTCCCCTCCTCCCCCCACCCCCCTTTTCCCTCCCTCTATCTTGTCTCTCCTTGGGTGAGCCTCCTCATTCTGCGTAACCAGCAAATGCATCAGTAGCTTCCAGGAATAAGTAGCAGGATATTTGTGTTCCTAAAATAGAAGTTAGTATGTCAAGTTGCATAACAGGCCTTGATAAACAGTTGTACTATGACACTAGTGAATATTTATTTTGGTGTGACTTCTAAATGCCAGTGTTTAAATAAAATCCTGAGCACAAGTCTCTGTATCCATTATTTATTTTAACAACACTGCAATCTTAATGACACTATAGGATAATCTTGCAGAGTGTGGCTTTAAAACAAAGTAGTTAAAGGGCCATTTCCTAATCTAAGATAGCATTTCCCTTGGGAAACCTCATATGGTATCTCAAACATGAAATCCCCCACTCCCTTTCAGTAACGCTATGATGTCTCCTTTTTGACTGCCTAAAAACTGGGCATTTATGGTTTCTTTTTTCTTCTTAACAGCGTCATTGAATTGTGATTCCCATGCCACACACGTCACCCACGCTGCTGGCCCATGCATCAGTCGATGCACACTTGGGTTGACCCACTATGACACACCGCGCTGCTGTGAACCTCCGAGTCCACGTTTTCATATGGACTTATGTTTCCATTTGTGTCGTTTATTAGTTTTACAGCCCCTGAATGTTCAGATACTCAGGTTGCCAGCAGTGCTTCTTACCTTTTCCTCTGAGACCGTCAAAGCCCAGAGGTCTGGTAAAGGAGTCCGGATCTGAGATCTCACCTCCCTGAGGGGCATAACATCCTAGTTTTCTTCTGGGGTCCTCCTCAGTGCTGAACAGGATGTGTGTATCATTCCTTCATTCATAAACACATTCAAGTTAATCAGTTTAGCAAAAAGTAGGATCACCCTGTTTAGCAATTCATTAGTATAGTCCAAGTCTTCTAAAATTTTAATTCGCTGCATTTCAGGAGACAGTCCCTGATCCCTGCAGGGCTCCTGGGGGCGGAGCCAGACACTGGGGGTGGAGCCAGGCACCAGGGGAGGAGCCAGGCACCAGGGGGTGGAGCTAGGCACTGGGGGTGGGGCCAGGCACTAGGGGTGGAGCCAAGCACCAGGGGGTGGGGCCAGGCTCTGGGGGAGGGACCAGGCACTGGAGGAGGGGCACCAGGGGGTGGAGCCATAATAATAATAATATTCTGTTGCGTGGATATAACAGTTTCTTGCGCCGTTGCTCTGCTGATGGACACTTGGGTTGCTTCCATCTTTCAGCTACGATGAACATTTGTGCCAAGTTTTTGTGTAAACATAATATACTTTCAATTCTCTTGGGTATATACTTAGGAACGAACTGCTGGGTCATATGGTAACCATATATTCACGTTTGAGGAACCACCAAACTGTTCCCCAGCGGCTGCACCAGTTTTCATGCCGCCAACAGCATTCCAGGGTTCCACTGTCTCCACATCCTCCCCAACACTTGTTATTTTCCATTTTTTTGATAATAGCCATCCTCATGGGTGTGAAGTGGCAACTCCTTGTTTTGATTTGCATTCTTTTCAAGAGGTACTGGCCTTTTGTTTATATCTTCTTTGGAGAAATTCCTATTCCATTGCTTTGTTCACTTTTTAATTAAGTTACTTATCTTTTTGTTGAGACGTAGGAATTATCTGTATATTCTGAACACTAGAGCCTTATCAGATAAGTGATTTGCAAATATTTTCTCTCATTCTGTGGGCTGTCTTTTCACTTTCTTCATGACTTCCTTTGGAGCACAAAATTTTAAATTTTGATGAAGTCCAATTTATCCATTTTTTCTTTTGTTCCTCATGGTTTAACTGTCATACTTAAGATACCATTGGCTGACTGGTAATTGTTTTGGTAACTAAAATACATCTAAATCTTACTTTCAGTCTTCCTGTAGCCCTTGTCATGGTGTCCCTGCTCTCAAATTGCTCTTTTAGAAGTCGAGTTTTGATGACTTAAAAAGTATCTTTTTGAAAAACTTATTACTGTCAAGTAGACTAGGAAATGGATTTGCAGTTTTCACTTTGTAAGATGGAGAAAAGCAGTTCTCGGCCCCCAGGTGGCACTCGGTGATACCTGGAGGCAGTTTGGATTGTCATGACTTGGGGGTGGGAAGGGGACCTCACTGGTGGTAGCAGAGACAAGGAGGCCCCAGCAAAGAATGTCAGCAGGGCTGGGGCTGGAGACCTGGGCCTGACAGTCTGAGGGTGGCCCTTTTGAGTTAGTGTCCCCAAACCAGTCCTGGCTGAGACTGGAGATGCCTTGGAGATGAGCTCGTTGATATAAGTCGGGTTTTCATTTTTCTTCATATTCCTTAATTTGATCCTAAAAGCTTTTGGTGTTTGCCTGTATCTTGAATTACTTATCCAAACCTAGTCCAGGGTAAATACAAACCGATCTCTTTTTTAAAGAAACAAGCCAAAAATGCTCTTCAGCTTATTACTCAGTAAGAGCAAAGTTACAGAAACTATTTTCATGATAACACACACACACGTGCACACACTCTTTTCCCTGCGCTGATACAATAATGTAATGCTTCCAAGCATATTTATCAACACATTTAAATAACAGAAAAGGATAGTTGGATTTCTGCATCCGCATGATAGATCGGATTCTGACTGCACCCTGGTCTCCCGGGGGCCCTTTCTGTCCTGGGCTGAGCTGTATGGAGCATTTTAAGTAGCTTTTCCTCCCCCGTTTCAGTGGCAATGTGAAGCGCTTTTTTTTTTTTTTTTGCATTGAAGAGCAGAGCTATAGGAATTTAAACTAAACATATACCCAATTGGCCCATACAGGGCCTGAATATTCTGAGTGTCCAAAGAATGCTTGCTTCTTTAAAGAAAGAGAGAGAGGGAGGGAGAGAGAGAAAGCAAATTTACCTTAAAGTGATGCCACCGTTCCCCTCACAGACACCTGGTGGTGCTTTCCCACGGGTGGAGCAGCTCCTTAAGCACGCCGACTCCCAAGCCCTCCTGATACAGCCTACAGTCACAGTCAAACAAAACCTCATTTTGTTTCCTTTAAGCACATAAAGCAACAAATAGCATGTGAACTTTTAGCTCGGCATAAAATACGTCAAGTTGGCTTTGACCCTGAACTGGCAGAAGCTAAGAGAGTGCAGAGTAGACTGGCTGCAGAGCAGCTCGTAGGTTAGTTCTAAGCAGGTCACCTCATATATAACCTGTTGTCAGGCGATCCCCTCTGGATTTCATGCATTTCTGCATCTCTTGTGAGCCAGGCACAGCCTGCCCTTTGTTCTGGACCACGTTTTTCAGGATGTTTGTAAAATGCATCCTGGGAAGAGAGAGACAGCACGTTCCTCTGGAGGAGAGCGGGTTTGCCATCGTGGAAGGCACAGCATCCCCTCCGGAGCAGGCGGCTGGCACACTGACTGTCTGCTATGAATGATTCGGTTCCCAGCTGAGGGTCTGTCTCCCAGAACCTGACCCACTGTGTGCGGACATCATCGGGCCACTCACATCGCCCCGTAGGAATTGGGCCTTGGGGAACCATGGCCAAAATGATGGTATTTTGACACTGCAATGAATAATGAACTGCCCATTATCTCTGACCCAGGAGACTCATTTCTTCTATAGCACCACGAACCTGTGGCAGGCCACCTCCCTCACACCTGTCCCCATTCTTAAATTAAACAGGTAGTGCCGACATTTCCATGTGATAAACTGCTCTTTTTAAAAATACATATAAATGCTCATAATAAACAAATAATTCAAAGAGCACAAAAATATCTGCAGGAAAAATATACCAGCTGGCCTCTGCCTAATACCTTTGATTTTCTCAGATTAGTGTATTGCAGTTACCCGAAATCTGCCAAGCAGATCCTGGAGTTTGAAGGGGCATTTGGAGTTGCTCGTTACTGAATAAAGTTTCATTAGTGAGTCTAGAAATCTCTGGTTTGGACTAACCAGAAAAATAAAAATCTATAACTGAGCAGCAGTGGTGGGTTAGGCCATGCATACTTTCCGCGCAGTCCTCACGGTGACACTATGAGAGGGTCAGCATCCCAGTGGGGAAACCGAGGCAGAGGGCCGTCTCACTCTGAATAATGTGCTGAGTGGGGAGCGACTTCTCTCAGACCGGCGGTGCCCGCTCTTCCGCTGCAGCCCTGGGAGCTCTCTGACCAGGTTTGGCTTTGTTGATTCTGAAAAGAAATTAGGACTTATTCAAAAATCCTTGCAAAGCCCTTATGCTGTTGATCTCTGTTTTCAGTAGTTGGGTGTATCTCTGCAAAATAGCTTTCGTGTATTGAGTGCTCTTTTAATCCTCACAGTAACCCTAGGAGATAAGTATGATTATGATGTTCATTTTATAGGTGAGGAACAGTGAGGTTAAATTCTTTTCCCAAAGCCACCCAGCTAGCGGGTGGATGAGTTGGGATCCAGCCCACCCAGGTGCTCAGCTTTAGAGCCTGAATCCTTAGCTCTTGTGCAAATAACCACTTTGCTAAAACCTATGTCCCTGACCCCTCTGTCCTGAGCTATTTCCAGCCAACTCCATGAGGACTGAATCTATCAGTTCCTTGAATGGGCCAAGAGATGAAGGAATAAGCAAGCAGATCTTCTCCTTTTAGTAGGATCCCCTCCAAAACGGCCTAAGACTCAGACGCCCTGAAAACCCACCCCTAGGTGGAAATTCTGAGGTCGGCGGTCGCTGGTGAGATGGGGCGTGACGCGGTCAGGGGCTGAGCCTTCCAGCAGCCGGTGCCCTGTAGAGCAGTGAGGCCCAAAACCAATGACGACGGTGTCCCTAGAGAACTTACAATGGAACATCTGCTGCCTTCTTTCTTTTTTTTTAGATGTCGTCATTCAAGTATAAAATTCAGGAGCACATTGCTGTGAGGAGGGAGGGCTGACAGCTGCAGTGCATCTTGCTAAACATCTGGGAATTATAAGAACTGTGAATCACTGTGTAATTTTCCTTCTATGGTATCTCAGAAAAAAAGAAGAAAACCTGATGCATTTCCTACATCAGTTAAACACCTCAGCGCGGCCAGACTGGCCTCACCCAGACCTGGTTTTTCAACTGAACGCTCCTCATCTGATATTACTTGGCAGTGGGGTTTTCTGATTTGATTTTTGAAGCACATTTTGGCTTCGGGCTTCTCAAGGCTGTCTCCATATCTACTCACCCCGGTACCCTCGGCCTCCACTACAGTGTTTGGCGCAAATACAGGTGGGACTGAATGAGGGATGGAGACAGAACTGAGGAACGAGAACCACATGCAGCTTTCACCTGTGTCCAAACCAGTGCTGGCTTTATGGCATTTCAGGAAATGTACACTGTTTTTTTGTTGTTGTTGTTTTTTGAAGACGGTGCAAACTTCTCAGACAAAATCAATTGTGTGTGTGTGTGGTTTTTTTTTTAAAGCATCCTGTGGGGTGTCGTGTCTCCAAGTCTAACTGTAGCTAGTGTTGTCACTTTTTAATGTGTTTCAGCACCTTACCTATTGTGATATGTGTTTTCTAGTTTGAATTAGAACTTTGGGATCAACTTTGCAACTGTTTAAAAAAGTGACTACAGGCATTTTTCCCCCTCCCATTTCTTATTTTATTTTTTAGAATTTTCTACACTGATCAGAAGCATGTCCTTCTGAAACTGCTGTCAGTTCTTCTAAAATGCAAGCTGCCTATAAGCACATTCTCCTCCACAATTTTATATATATGCACTGGAGCCCCTAAAGAGGCCGCACACAGAGAAAACTGGGGAGAAGTGGAGAACAGAGCCCCTTACCCTCCCTCTGCTCCTTTGGCCCAGCTATGGCCACCCCACGTTCCAGCCAGATACTTCCGGAAGGGAAGGAGGGGCCACACCAAATCTGTAAATGTGAAGCTTGGCCCAGCCGCTGCTGGCTCCTTTGCATCACAGTTAGTGGCCACAGCGGTACCCACGGCGAGCATCAATCATGACCCCTGACCTTTCCCATGAAGAGACTGAGGGTCATAGTTCAGCCCCTAAAATAGAAGAACTGAAATTTGGACCCAGGCTTCCCAGACCCCAAAGACACTCCCCACCTCCAAAGGAAGATGTCCCTGGTTCTCGGCCTCCCGGGCATGAGTCTCTACTGGACTGGCCCTTGTGGTTTGCAATGCCTCATACCCCAGGAATAATGGGGAGCAGTGCACCTCCCGCGCACTGAGGCCAGCTCGAATCCAGGCTGGGAGTCTTTGGTTCAGCCCAACTGGATCTCTTCCGAATGCAGCAGGCGCCTCACCGGTTCCGTGGGCCTGCCCCTGCGTGCAGCGGTGGGGGCCAGGCTCGGAAGCACATCCTTGGCCTGAAAATAGTGTATGTAGTGCCTGGTCCGCAGCTGAAAGTAGGCATTTGAGACTTGATATTTTGTTAGGAAATGCAAGAAACGTCCCCTCTTCTTTAAAGAGACTTTTTAGCGTCCTTCAAACTGCGAGGTGCAGGTGCATGAGTTCTCATCCGCGGCCCCGGGCCAGCACAGGTGTTCTGCAAGGGACAGCCTTGGCGGCACTTGGCCCTCGGAAGTGGGCGTGGGACGTGCACTCCACTTTACAACCGGGGTGACAGCTTCCCGGTGATGGCGGGAGCGGAGGCGCGGAGCGGGCTGCATTACTGCCTCACTCCAGAGCTTCCTCCATTAAGCAGAGGATGTTTTGGCCAAAAGAGGCATTCTCATTGCACATGAGTGAAAACTTGGAGTTTAAAAAAGTGTGTAGGAGAATAAGGGTTTAATTGCTTAATTTATTATGAATATTCCGCCAATGTTGTTAAATCATGAATCTCATCTGTATTTAGAAGTATTCTCAAGTCTACATTTATAGTTATGAAAATTACAAAAGAAGATGTTTTGTGGTATTGTATTTTGTCCTGAAATTAATATGGCTGAGGAAGTGGAGTCTTGCACAGACCAGCTCGCGTGTTTGGGCTGATGGAAAAGAGCATCGGCACAAATAACAAGATCCCTAATCACTTCAAAGGCACGTGGACGCCTGCAGTCACAGGCCCAGTTTGGACAGTGACAGGTGGCTCCCTCTTTCTGAAATGACCCTGGGAGGAACTCAGCCGTTCAGGACACACCACCCTCTTTGGCACATCTGCATACTATCCACAGGAAGCTCTCATTTCTTTATCATGAAAATTATATTACTTTTGACACAGACCTCAATTTTTCTTATTTTGCTTACTGGAATTATGTTATTAATAAGGATTTTTTTTATAATCACGTAATGGCAACGGTATCATGTCCCCAAAACAAACTTTTTATTTGGACAGGAATTCATCAGTACATTTCCCAGGCCAATATTTTCTTTCTGCACACCATCCTACACCACTGTTTGAACAACAGATGTTTCATAATCAGCAAGTTTTTACTGGGACGGTGGAGAAGAGAGGAGGAGATGTGGAGAGGACCACTGGGGGTCCCTTCTGTAGCCACAGTCACAGAAGGACTAAACCCAGGGAATGTTCTGTTTCTACGCCGCATGAGGACACAGATGGCCTGGGTGCAAAATATCTCATCAGGACGATGCACTCCAGCCCACCCAGCTCAGCAAATGCAGAGAGGGAAGTTGCTGTTACCATATTATCAACCTCCATTCAAAGTTATTTGCTTTAAAAACCAAATTTGTACACTTAATCTGAAACGCTATCATTTCTGAGACTCAAATATTATTTCTGCCACTGCTAAGAAGGAAAGCACTGCCAATTCTAATTGGAAGACACTATTGAATGTAAGGCATTCATTTTAAAACTGTTAAAGCATGAAAAAAATCTATAACTGATGAAAAAGGCAATAAATTGTATTTGGCTAATTAATTTTTAAAGAATACTTCTTATTTTGTAGTGAGTGAAGAAGATGATATTGATAGTGACACAGAAGCTAGATATAAAACAATCATATGTTGCATGAAGTAGCTGATGAAAGAACCTATGGAGAAATTGTTTCTGTTCTAAGTGTTACTCTTTTGTAAAATTAAATAGACAGGTGTGAAAAAAAATTAAGCGATATTTGGCTCCTTATGCTGAATTAGAAATTATCACTTTTAAGCAATTTTTAAGTAGCACAAAATTGAGCAATTTTCTTTTCACCACTTGCTAGATTCCAGGCACTGTGCTTGGTGCTGGGAATAGAAAGATTTATAAGGCAAGTCCCTACTCAGAATGTTCACCGTGTTGGAGGGAGAGAGGTGCAAAAACAAATGGAATGATACAGGGCACTTTCTGTGGCAGAGACGTGCACGCACGAGGCCGGGAGCTGGGGAGCCACGGGTGGTGGAAGAGGGAGAGCTGGGGTGGAGTTAGGCCACAGACTCCCAGGAGGCTCCGCCCTGGACCTAGAGGAAGGAACGAGAGCGGGAGGCAGGGGTGGGGTGTTCCAGGCCGAGAAAAGAGTGTGCTTTTTTGGTTGTCATTTTCCCTCCAAAATGAGCTATGATTGCTTCATTCCTGTTCCCAGACAGCTCCCTGTTTTATCACATCCCCGACAACGCCAGAAATCATTTCCTCAACTTCATCTTTGTTAGAGACAAAGAGTCTTGTTTTAATTTGTAGCTCTTCAATTACTGGTGATTTAAAACATCATTACACTTTATCATTTACTATTAATAATGACTTGTGAAACTTTATAGCTCCCAGTCTGCAAACACAATTGTTTATTTATTGGCCAATTGGCAGCATGTGCATTTCTTTACCAAGGAGGTTGAAGGCAAATTTTTTTCCCTCCTCAGTTTTATAGGAGTTAATGTCTTATTTCTTTTTCACCAAGGTGGACATCAGTTAACTGTGGAAACAGTGGTGTGAGTGTTAAATGTTAAAGCACACAGTGATGGGGTATGTCACTCGTCCGTTCCCCTGATGCCATCTGTCACTCCACGGTCACGGAGGTCCCCGCTCCGGATCTGCAGTGGAGCTAGGGCTTCCGGAAGATGCTCTGGGCTGGGGGAGACGGAAGGGGGAGCTGGGGGGCTCTCTGCATCAGAGCCCCTCCGGGCTGGCCTCCCTCCTCCTGGGGCTGCTCCAGGGCCACACCGGGGAGCACCACCGGGCCGGCCCCCTGCTCTCGCACATGGCTCTCCCCTCTCACTGCCCCCCAGCCTGGAGCAGGCAGCCCAGTTACTGGCTTGCACCTTAGTGGCTCCATATCTGAGGCTGACCTGAACAGGGGATCACAATTCCTGAGGAAACAACACATTAGTCAAGACAGCTTCTGTTGCAAGAAGCAAACCCAACTCACACTATTGAAAGCCAGGGACAGAGAAAGAAAGAATTTGCTGGCTCATTTAACTTACTGGCTTTTGCTTTGGGAACCACCCAACTTGGGTCCAAATGGATTCTGGGGTCTCTGCCTCTCAGCCCCCAGGCCCACACCTTGGCTTTGCTGCCCTCGTGGTGGCCAGTCTGTCCCCATGATTGGGGGTGGGCCAAATTGCTGTTAGCACCCACACATTGCTCCACTGTTCCTGGTTCCCCAAAACACCCTGGGCAGGGCTGTTACTGGACCTTCACCCCCACCCACCCCACACTCAGAGTGGAGGGAGAAGCCTCTCCAGAAAGCTATTCAAGCCAGAGAGGGGCTACTCCCTGAGTCAAGTGGGGTGTGAGGCCAGAAGAGGAGAGAAAGCGTAGCTGGGCAGATGAAGCACGTGCACGCAAGGGGACACCTGGGGCAGAGCCGGTGGGAGTCACCTGGGCACCTGTGGCTAAAGCACAGGGGAAGAGCCCACCGAGTTTTTTCCGCATTTCCATTTTATTTAACAAACATGGAGACAGCAGTTCCTCTGTGCCAGGTATATCCTAAACACTTCATAAACACCAACTTTATTCGCTTCGTTACAACCCTACCAAGCAGTATCTTGCGTTTCCTCTCGTCTACGGGTAAGGAGACGGGGGCATAGGGCCCGGCCAAGGGCTCTGAGGGAAGGAGAAGTTGGTCTGGAAAACTGAGCACAGTGTCTGTGGGCAGGACCAGGGGCCGGTGGGTACATCCAGAGAGGTGGGTGAAGTGGGGAGAGGGCTCCCGGGGCGCGTCCATACCATCTCAGAGAGAGGGCACTTTGGACCCATTCATTTCTCTGTCAAAACAGAGAAAAGGCAAGCAACTGAAGTGGTCGCCCAAAGGAGCCTGTGGCAGAAACTTGCCCAGCCTGAGCAGTGCCCCAAAATGCTGGAAAACTGGGCAGCCCTGAGCCTGATGGAAACGCTCCAGAATTCCGTGCTAAGGGATGAAAGCAAGAGGCAGTGCAGTGTCCGCAGTGTCCTGTCATTCATTTAAGTTGACAAAGGGGGAAGTAAGAACAGACAAGCAGTTGCCCAAGTATGCACAGATGACTTGGCAGAGAAGACGGAAGGAGGTGGAGACGTTGGCTGCCTCCAAAAGGGGAAGCAGTGGTGGGGCCTGGAACAGTCTACCATGAAGCTTTCAGTACCTTCTGGGTTCTGTATCCTTGTCTTGGTTTCCCATGGTCGCCTTAACAAAGTGCCACAAACCAGATGGCTCAGAATGACAGAAGCTTTCTGCTTCACATTTCCAGGGGCCACAATCTGTAGGGACCCTTCTTTGCCTCTCCTGGCGACTGGTGGTTTCTGACAAGCCTAGGGTGTCACTGTCACCCCAGTTGCCACGTGGCCGTTCCCAGTGTCCCCCCCATCCCTGCTCCCCTTCTTAGAGGACACCTGTTGTGGACTGTGGGGCTTCTGCCTCATCTTACCTCAACAGGTGTTGAGGACCCTGCTTCCAAAAGGTGCAAGGAGGACCAGAGCTGAGACACAAACATTTCGGGGACACAGTCAACCCACCGCGATCATGCGAAAGCATTGCATCTTAAAATAATTAAATAATGCTGATAAAACTATAAAGAAACTGAACTCTATATATGTTCCATCCTGGAGGCTAAACTGTGTGTCTGACATTCTAAACTCTAAAAGGCTGCTTTCTCCCTGGCAGTTAGGACAGCCAAGGAGGCCTGGGGAGAGGGGCAGACCAGCTGCTTCTTGGGGGCAGAAGCCCCCAGGGCTCCGGGCAGCCCACCCTGCAGGGCCTCTGCACCCCCTGGCGACTTTGGGCCTGTAATTCCTGGCCACAGCCTCGCTGGATGCCCAGGGAGCACAGCCTGAGGCTAATT
>PVKY010001524.1:0-31259 GCA_004027775.1 Bradypus variegatus | reverse complement strand
CCCCTCGGGTGGCCCTCCTTTGAGCACCCCTCGGGTGGCCCTCCGGTGAGACCGGCTGAACTTTAACCTTCAACCTCTGGCTCCCGGAAGAAATGTCCTGTCTTTTTAACCAACTAGAGGCCGACGTCAGAGGCCTCGCCAGTAAAGACAGAGAACGTCTCAATTACAGGAAAGAAGCCCGGAGCCCTTCTGCAAATGCTCTGTAAGAGAATAGCTGCAAAGCGAGTGTGTGTTGTTGACAGTTACCAGAGAGACTGGGTCACCAAGGGGGAGCCTCCGGCAGGCCCCAGGGTGCCAGCACCTCCGTGCCAGTGATTTGCAGGGACATAAAACCAGCCATCAAAAATAGATGGCCTAGCAAATTTAGAATTCTTGTGATCGCAGGGAGAAGAACCTCCTGGCAAGCTGACAGGTGAATTCTACTACATTCCCGAATTACAACTATTGAGGTTGCTGCCCTCCCTCCACTCTCTCCAAACCATCCCCACTGAAGCGATGAGACGAGGAAGACCTGAGGCGCCGCTCCGGGTCCCCAGCCCCCCCGGAGGTGGCGTGGCAGAGGGCTCTGGTCTGCCCAGGGGGTGTGAAAAGAACTGCCCTGCGGCCACCGTGGTTAGGGAGAGGGACGGGGGAGCCGAGGGGCGTCTGCCCCTTAGCCTCCTCCTGCTGTTATCATTTCAGCAAGGCCCTGCCTTTCGCATCTTCCGTCTCAGACAGGTATGACGGCCACTGTTAACATTAATGAGCAAACTAACAATAATGCAACTGGCAGCGGCAGTGAATGAATGGTCTCCTGCGGTAGAAATATTTACCCGATGTATCCTGCCAGTTAGAGAGGTTTTGGCACTAAACCTAGACATTACCTCATCTTCCCGGGCAGACAGCCTGTTTCTGTGCTGAGCCAGTCTGCGGGAGCCAAGAACCAAATACCTGCCTGATTACTGGGCGGCCCAGAGCCTGGCTGGAAGCTCTTTGCTTGAGCATGGTCTGTCTGTCTGGGTGTCTGTCTGTCTAGGTCTCACCCTCCTTCCTTTCTTTCTCTCTCACCGCTGTGTAAGGCTTGTCATTCGTTTTCAAACTGCGCTGCCTCTTTTTTTTTAATCTTCAAGGGCACCCTGTGAAAAGGTTTGCCAGCTAGGTGGGCAGGGTGACACACATGGAAATCTAAAAGGTTGGAGTCCGGAGGCGGAAAAGCGAAGTGGCTGTGTGTGTGCACACTTGCACACACATCCCTCTTTGGGTGTTCATGTTTGTGTGTGTGCACCCAGTGACCCACGCTCGCACACATACACTGCTCCCTCTGTGTAAGAATGAAGCCAGGTGAGGGAAGCTTGTTTTGTTTTGTTTTGATTTGATTTGACTTGGGATAAATAGAAGGGAGCGGTCCACCCTGAAAGAGGTTTAATTTCAGACTTTCACCAAATGTTTCTTTCTGAGGACTGTATTAGCAACTAAATCCCATTTTGAAGCATTTGAAATTGAACTAAAATTGTGGTTCTTGCTGCTTCTAACCTAGGAGAACAACACTTAAACACCTTTTTTCCACTGGTGTCAAAACTCTTTGAAATTGGGAACGTGCACAAAGCTGAGGTTCTGGCTCACTCCTGTTACTCAGATGAATCTGGTTCAGAATCTTTGTGGCAGATACTTCTGGATGAGCGCCACGGACAAGTCCAAGTGAGAAAGTGAAACCCTTCAGCAGTATTGCAAGTCCTCAAAGACTTGGAATTACCACCAAAGTACCAATTATTCATTCCTTAAGTTTTCCAAATAGGGTATGGAAAACCATTCCAGCCTCTCCAAGAACCAGCTTGTCTGATGTTTTCTTTGCTCTTGACTCAAGGTCTCATGTCATAGGTTTTGTTGCTATTACGCCTAACTAATTTAGTTTTATCATTCAGTGTCACATCTTTTAAAATTCTATACGAGACAAACAGCCCCATGTGTTGGCCCTGGTTTATTAATCAGCTCTTCTGACTGTATCCAAATACATTTTGTGGCGATTCTTTTCTAAAACCTTCTCATTTGTATTTAAGTTGTACTAATTCCTTTACATACCCACATGGAATACTAATTATTGGAATGTGTATTAGCAAAATTTTTGCATATGAAGTTGACACTAGCCACCTAGTTGTTTAATTTTAGTTGGGTTGAGATAATATGGTTATCCAATAAATGCTCACATATTTGTTGACTCTAACAGGAAAAAAAAAATCAAGGGGAAAAGCTAAAATCTGCTTCCTTCTGGTGGCAGAATGAGTACAGCCCTGCAGTTCTGCTTCTGAACAAACTCTAAGCCACGTGGGCCTTGCCTTCCCAGAATAAACATGTTTTGACCCCAAGTGGGAACCCCCTCTGGGAGAACCGGTTTGGCCAAGCCTCTGCAGGGGATCCTGCAAAGCTGATCTCAGTGGTCTGGGTAGATTTCCTGCTTTCCCCAGGATCCTCAGGGAGCTCAGCCGGTCGGGGATTCTCAGGGGACTGCCTGGTCACTCACAGAGCAGCTTGCGTCCATCCCCAGGGCTGTGACCCTTTAAAAACAGACAACTCCCCAGGGACTATCCGGGAAATTGGATTTGTTTCTGTCTTGCAGGGACTTTCTGTCCAGACAGTTGTCAGGCAGTGAGGGAGGAGATGTGCAGGAATGAAGGGAGAGAGACAGCAGAGTCTGTTTTATAACTCATGATTATTTGCCTACCTTCACGGGAGGTGCCAGTGGCATTATGTTGAATTTTAAGTTTTGATTGTGCCTAGATTCTGTCCCTTCTGGTTTATCGATGGCTGTTATCAACTGATGATGTGTGATACAATGTCTAAAATTTATAGACCAGGAAGTGGAGATTGATACAAAAGATATTTAACTTTTTTCTTCTTTTTACTTATTTTACTCCATGTTGTTTTCCTGCGGTTACATAGAAGATGGCCCTAAGTACTAACTGTTAGAAATGGTATCATTGTAAAATGCAGCCCTTTGTACTCCAGCCATATTTCTATTCTGTGCAGCTTTTGGAAATCATTGTATACAGAGAGCTGGCAATGTGCCACTGTTTCCAACAGGCAAAATTATTTCCCAGCACCAGAAAACAGAACAAATGTCATATGCATTCGGTTCCCTTCTCCTGGGTAAAAATAAAGTCTCTAAATGAGAGCTGAGACTTTTTTTAATCTTCATTTTTCTGCTTTAAATATTAGATACAGGAAACAGATATGAAGGGGAAAGAGAAAAAAGGGTCAGAAGGGGGCTTCCTTTTATGAAAGAGACCTATGAATTGGGTTGAAAGCAGCTCAGCATAAAGCTGAGGGTCCACAGGCCTGGGAAACCTGGGTGCAGGGTTGCTGGGGCGGCCTGCGTCGGTGCGGGGCCCTTTCTGGAGGCATCCCCGGCTCTACAGCAGGCAGAGGATGAGGAAGGGAAGATCACGGCTACTGACCAGGGACATACATTGTCTTCAGGTGAGCGATTGTGTACTCAAACACATTGCTTTCTGTGTCTCCAGAAGATGCGTATTTTCCTTCTGCGAAAGGAAACGTGTTAGTTACTATTGGCCTGGCCATTGGGTAACTACCCTGGGCCACTGTTTCCGCAAAGACGCCTCCGTGATTTGATGCACGGCCTGAATGGTGGCAGCTGGAGATGGGATCCGGCCTGGGCACTTCCGTCCTGGGTGGAGGTACCTGGCCTCTTGACAGAGGGATTGGCGAGGCTGGGCACAGTGGAGAGTGTGGTCTGGAGTCAGGAGCTCTGGCTTTGGGTTCCAGCTCTGCCACGTGGCTGGGGCAGGCCGTTTAATCCCCATGTCACACGGGTGTCATGGCAGCCTGCAGCATAATCCTTGGCACACTCAATATTCCAAGAGATGCTGAGTGTTTCTGAACAAAGAATAACATAGTCTCTAATAATTTTCCTGGGCGGTATGAGCTGCCCCATCAGCCAAGCTTCAGCGAGCTTCTACCAACAGTAGAAAGAAGATTTTTAGGTCATCCCCAAGAGTTACAGAACTAAGCAAAAGGAAATACTTTGATGCTGCAGATTATAATATATATCTAGTAAGTCAGTTCTCACTTTGCACGGTAATGTGTTACCATATAAATGACGGACGGGTAAATTGACTGCAAAACCATTGAAGTAATCAATGGGGAGATTACAATGGTTGTGACCTTTAAAGATCTTTTGTCAAAACAAAAACTCTTACTACTGATCATAAATGTATAAGGAAATTTAAAAATTCTGAACCCACTTGTTCAGAGACTGCTTTTATTTAACTAGACAGTGGTAAGTGAAATTTTTTTTCATGTCAGAACCGTGTGAAGTGAGGATTGCCCTCCACAGCTGGGTCTTGACCAGGGCAGGTGACATGTATTCATGGGAACTGGGCCCCGTGATTTCTAGTTAAAACTCCTGCAATTAGCTGGAGATGTATTGCATGCCACACAATCCCTTTGGGCCTCAGTTTCCTATTCTGTAAATGGCAAGATATCCTTTAAAAAGTCTTTTAGCTCTAAAATTGATTCTGTAATGTACGAGCACTTTAGAGCAAGTTCCAAAGAAAGACGTAAAGATGACTAAAGGTTTGCAAAAGAAAACATCTGAGGAAAGGTTAAGAAAACTGGGTTAGTGTTCCTGAGAAAGGAGGGCTGAGTGATGTTTAACAGGCTTCAGCAACTTGTACCGTTTCTACCAGCAGCTGACAAGCAGCTCTCCATCTCCCCTGCCCAGGAGAAGAGATAGGCAGAGCTGAAAAGTGCAGGGAAATCAAGTTTGAAGAAATGATAGGATTAATTGTAGCTTGTAGGAGGAGTAGGAGGACTTCAAACAGGGAAGAGCAATGGAAGTGGTGCTGGAAAGGTTTTCATCTGCTTAGAAAAAAACAGAATTAAATCCAGGTCTTCCAAAGAAAAGCTCACACACCACAGGTAGGGAAATAAAAATTTCCTTTGAACCAGGGTTGGGTTACCAATGGAAGTTGTAGGATTTGCATCTCTTGCTGTCTTTAGAAAAGGATCTGCAAGGGGTGGTGTGAGCTCAGCCTGCCAGAAAGAAGAGCCGGCAAGCTCTGAAGGCCTCGGCTCCACCTGGCTGCTGCCTGTGTGATGGGAAAGCAAATACCCTCATCCAGGAGCACGCAGATACCGGCTCCATACTAAATAGGGGTGTTTCTTGAAAATCAAGGATAAGGAAAATGGTTATCATGAATTCTGTAATCTTTTTTGATGGGGAAAAATTTCAAGAATCAATTTGGTAATTTGGGGGCAAGAAAGATAGTGACTGGTTTTTGCTGCCTTGGTTGGAAAGGCTACAGCATCAAGTATTTCAGCCCAAACAATCTCCCATATGTTCCTCTTTTGGACACGTGGGTTAGGAGGTTTTGGCTCTGCAAAGTAAAATCCCTAAACCTACAGCAAAGAGAAGATCTTAGCCTCCCCTGTTTGCTCTACTTAGCCCCCCAAGAATCATGCCATATTAGGAACTACCCCCCAAAATCTGGTTTGAGTGGTGCTGGCACTGGGAAAAGATGCTTCCAGGACCGGGAAGATGTACAACATCTGGGGCCGCACAAGTGAGTGCTCATGGGCTTAGCTGAGACAATTCCTGCGCAGAGAAGATGTTTGCAACAAGGAATACCTGCCAGCTCATCAGTGCAAGAGCTTTGGATTCTCTGACAGTCACGGGGTTTATCTAAGATGGGTTCAGCGATCAATATGTTGCTTTTCAGTGTTCATTTCCTTCCTGTTCCTTGCAGTGGATTTCTCTTGCACCTGGACTTCCGGTTTGGCTGTAGGCGCACTAAGGAAATGGGGCCACATTTTAGGCCATGTTTTTTAACCCCTCAGCTGCACATCTTTGGGGTACTTGACTAAAAGAAGGAATCTCCACCAGCATCATGGTGTATGAATGACCTCTTTTTGACTCCTATCCAGTTAACAGCGATTTAATCATCTGTGACTTTGTTTCGTATGGATACCTTTGTAAGGAAATATCCCCAAACAGGAATACCCCAAGGAGATTTTGTAAGGTGCTTGCTGTGAGCCTCTGGAGTGGAAAAAGTTGATGCTTTTGATAGTATATTATCTTCCTAATAATCTTGCTGCTTTTGTTATTTGCACATGAGATTTGTACTTTCTTAGATTCATTGATTAATTTTTATGTGGCTTATAATTCTTATGTTAAATCAACATCATCAGTTCTTCTTTGAATAGCCTTAGAAAACTAGTGGTCTTAGATGTAATTTGAGAAACTGGAGATTGATTTTACCTACCATTTGGCCTCCTCCTGGCCTCCAATTCTGGTTAATTGTAACTGCTTTCATGTTTAATTTAATTTTTAGTTTTCCTTCTTTTTTTACTATTTATTTTTTTGGTAATTAGGTTCAAATATTCTCCTGGGGATTATTAATCAAATACCCATTGCCTGTAATATTTTGAGGTGTCAAATTTTGCTTGAAAATAAATTTGCAACAGAGAAAACTAGCCACGACACCAAAAAGGAAAATTCTTTGGGCTTATTTTTATACATTACTCTGGGGGAGCCCTCCCATCTTCTCTCACTGCCTTTTGGACTTCCAAGGCTGTGCTTATCCGATGGTAATCCAGTTACCCAATGATTTTCTAATGCAGACCAGACACTAGTGGTCCAGCAGCTATTGCGTCAGACTGATGGAGACTGAGCTGCCTCCTCGTTCTCTAGAATGAGGCTTGCACCTTTCACAAACTCGGCGAATGTTTACGGCCTGATTACCAGTCATCCCAGTCTGCCCTCAAATGAAAGTTGCCTCTTTGTGGATAGCAGTTTCCCTGTGACTCCAGGAAGCCGTCCTGAAGGGCAGCTGTGTCTGGGCAGCCCTCCCTGTACTTGGGGGACATTTCTAGCTTCCAGGGTTATAGATGGCCAAGTGTCAGTTTCTGGAATCTGACTGGTCTGATGCTTCAGGAAGTAAGAGCTTAGTTCTTTTGTGAAGGAAAATCCCAACTTCAGGAGCTACAGCTGTTCCCCTGGGCCTGGAGGGACCGGGCTTGTGCCAGCTGGTCAGCAGCCACGAGGTGACCACGGGCTTCCCGCCCCCAGCACTTGCCACTCTCTTCCGTGGCAGCTCAGAGCCTTCACCGAGTTTTCTTGCCACGTGGGAAACACTCAGGCCCAAAGTCTTGGAGATGTGTTGGGCTCTGATTTCCCTGGAGCATGTCTGAGGTTATTTACAGACTGCCTTTCAGATCAAGGTAGAAGTAGGCACACAGGAGGAACCTGCCATGTAAGTTTGAAACATAAAATAGGGCTAGGAAATCCAATGGATGAAAACTCTGATTTAAAGTCTGAACTTGGAGAAATTGTAGACAGACAGATTGAGAATTCTCAGCAGAAAGTAATAAATCCTTTATCAGATATGATCCCAGCATACATCACAGATAAATGTAGGGGTCTAGGATGCTAGAAAGAAAAGGATTCAAACTGGTCAAGGACAAGCTTAGTCCTCTGACCTTGTTCCGGTTTGCTAAGGCTGCCTGTTATGCAAAATACCAGGAATGGATTGGCTTTTATAAACGGGGTTTATTTGGTTACACAGTTACAGTCTTAAGGCCATGAAGTGTCCAAGATAATGCTTCAACAATCAGATACCTTCACTAGAGGATGGCCAATGGTGTCCGGAAAACCTCTGTTGGCTGGGAAAGCACGTGGCTGCTGGCTCCCAGGTTGCGTTTTAAAATAGCGATCTCCAAAATGTCTGTCTCAGCTCCAGCTGTGAGCGCCTTCTGTCAGAGCTTATATAAGGCTCTGATAAACTAATCAAGGCCCACGCTGAATGGGCGGGGCCACACCTCCATGGAAATGCTAAACCAATAGGTTCCAACCCAATCCACACTAATACGTCTGCCCCCACAACACTGCAATAAAGAATATGGATTTTTCTGGGGGATGTAATGCATACAAACCAGCACAGACCTGTACTCGGTTTAACATTTCACCAGTTCCTGAGGGGGAAGGTGAGAAGATTGGAAATTACTATTGCCGCATCTCACTTGTAGTTTGTTATATAATATTAATTCTTACACTAATGTCTAGTAAACTGCGTATAGTTCTCATTCTGTAAGATGAGTCCACCCATTAGCAAAGAATCTGTAGACCTTTGGAATGCCAAATGGAACCCCTTCCATGGACTAGGTATGTGATCTTGGAAGAGTTTACTTATTTTCTCTTAACCTCAGTTTCCTCAATCCAATTTTGTGGAATTGATCTGAGAGTTAAATGAATGCCAACAAAGCACGAGAACAGTGTCTAGGACGTAATGGACAACCAACGCCAGCTCCACTGATACAGTCATAAACAACCCATCCTTGCATAATTAAACATTGATATCTGAGTCTGGGGCCCAAATAGAGACTGATCAGGTGAGAAGAGAGCCTTTCATATCACAGCCCTAATATCCCTAGCTGGGGCGCTGTCTGTTCCACAGTATTAAGAAATACACCCCAGTGTTTGTGTGCCTGATGTCGATATTTATTTGAAGAAGCTCATGGGCCCACTGGGTACTCTGAATTCTACCTTGAGAAATTGTGTTTCTGAGCTCATTCCAGAATCACAGATTTAACCAATGCAAATTGATGATCTAAAAACATACATGAGCCCCGAGGGGAAACTGAGGCCCTCAGTGCTACTACAACCTCTTTGTAATGTCCCAGTGAGCAGTTAAGAGCTCCAGATTCAACATTTCCACTAATGTCCTCCTTGTTATGCCGTATATAGTTGAGCAAGGCTTTCAGGATCTTCCAACAGTGGAATATAATATTGCTGTATGCTTAACTGAAAGATGTGTGAGCCAGAAACCACCACCAACTCTCTAGTCTTGATTCTTTTGCACATTACCACTGTGGGCTAAACATTGAAGATGTTTTGGTGGCTGGGCAGCTTTTTTCTTTTTGGACAATTTTTACTGTATTTAAATAGTTTGAAGAAGTAATTAAATTACTTGAATGTTAAAGGGTCAGCTGTTGCTAGAGAAAAAGAATGTAAACAGTGGAACACATACTGTAAATAGTCTTAAATTGTGGAAACATCTCAGAGAACATACCTTCTTTGTGCAGAACACTGGCACGCACTCGTTCTTCTATTTTAGGAGAGCCTGCCTCTGTAATTATACCTGTTTTAAATAAACTGAAATCCTTGGTGAACTGCCTCGTGGGCGTGAGGGAAGGAAAGATGAGTTGTTCTGACTTTGCTTTTTGTAAAGCTTCCAAGCCAACAGCAAAGGACAGAAGGTGAGTTCGGTGCTGCTCCCAGCCATGCTTGTTGCTCTAGTGTCTGGGCTGATGGCGTCTCTAACTGTGAAACTGTTTGTCCTAGCAGGGCTTCGGTTAAGGACCGTTACCTTAGAAACACTGAAAGCACAAATAAAACCAAAACAAATAGATGTTAAATTACCAGGTAAAGCAAGTAGCTGATCAGATGTTGACGTGATCTTTCTGGAAATATTGATAAGACCTAATATTATGGAATCTCCCCTCACATCTTCCCAACCACTTGAAGAAATCTCAGGAGATGTGCAAAGTCAGATGGGCAATCCCTGTCATTTAAAAATGCTTGCCTCTTTGTTCTGTCATTTTCAGGATATAAAAGAAATCCCACTTTGCTTTGTAACTAAAAATAGGAATTTTATTCCATAGTCATAGGACAACGCAAAGTCTGTAGGGCTAAAACCTTTCTAAATTATTTAGGTCACTACCGCTTGAGATATCTATTTGCTTGGATGGGGGATGTTTCATAACCAAGTTGAAAATGTTTTAATTCCTAAAAGGTCTGAATGTGAGAAAAAAAGAGAATCATGGGTCTTTGGACCCGTGGCAAGATATATTTACATCTTCCCCTTCTTCCCCATACCCACAATTGAAGGTAGAAAGCTTGAGGGTGTTGCAAACACGTTACCATAACAAAGTTCTGATAAGATTGAATCCTTGTAGCAACCCCTACCGTGAATTACGTCTTTTGTTGATATTCTAGAGAAGATGTCATTGTGTATGGAAGATCCTAGACTTCACAATACCGAATGAATTTCCATCTTTGTTTATGTATTGCCTCCGACTCAAAAGCCGAAAAGGCATAATGCTGTCTCAAAAAATACCTATTTTGCCTTTCAGTCTCCCAGCCGAGGGTGCGATTTGTGTAGAAATACAAGGACACAGTCAGAACCCTGTCTGTCCCTGACAGCAAAGCTCTTCCATGACACACACTTAAACAGTTGGGCTCCATTTGTAGGGTAGCACCCTAAAATCCATTTGTTCCTAAAAACCAGCAGAGCAGCACTTCAAGTTGACATTGTTTTTAATTCAGGAATCAGTATCTCAGAGCTTAAATGTATTTTAATCCTGAAGAGTTTTACAGACTTGAGATGAAAAGAGTTTGGATTTGCTTCTCTGGAATGTGGCAACTCACAGGGAGAAGTCCCTGGTGGCAGTCCCCGAATGGCGGCTTCTTTGAATGTGGCCCCACATGAGCCCATGCTCCCAGGCCATTGACATCACTTTAAAAGACTTTTTATTAAATGCTGAGTGGATGAAACAAATATTTTTAGCATGTGTGAAATATTGAGACTCATCGCGGGACAGTGGGCAGCTGTGCTCCCCCCACCCAGTTCAAGCAAAAGAATAAAGACCCTCACTGCTGTCCCTAAAGGGCCTCCTTGGGGGTCGTCGTTGCCTAGAATCTATGGTGGATCATTTCTTTGCTTTCCTTTCTGGTTTTCCCCATATGCATTTATTCCTAATTAATTTTTTTGTATGCTTTTGAATTTTCTAGGAGGGATCAAGGTATTTGTATTCTTCTGCAACTTGCTTTATCTTTCAACCATTTCCTGCTGTGCTTCCATGTTGCTGCATGGAGAGAATTCCACTGTATGGAGGCACGCTGACCTGTGGGTAGAGGTTTGGGCTGCTTTCGGCAGTTTGCATATTGCAAACTGTGCTGTCATGCTTGTTTTGTTCAGGTCCACACGTGTGCAGGAGCTTCCCTAAGGTGTCTCCCATGAATGTTATAGTGGGGGCATAGGACATGTACTTCTCCACCTTTCCTAGAAGGCCAGAGTGCTCTCCAAAGTGTGTGCCAGTGTCCACTCCCACCGGCAGTGTCCAAGCGTTGAGTTGTTTTGTGTCCTCACCAGCACTTGATATTGTGAGACTTTTCAGTTTTTGTCAGGGTGGTGGGCGTGAAGTCGTGTCTCACTGGGTTTTTGGTTTGCAGGTGCTTGACATGTTCATTGGCTATTCTGATTTTCAGGCTGTGAATTGCCTCGTCAAGTCTTTTTCCCATTTTTCTTTTGGGTTTAAGAACTGTGAAGGGTCAGAGGTTTGCCCGACTTGCAAGCTAATAGGTTAGGCTGCCACACTGCTGTGGGTGCTAGCGGGAGGCCCTGCACTGCTGGGTTAGAGACAGAGGGCTTTATTACTCACAGCAGGGCCGGAATCCCGCGGGCTGCATTCCCATCTGCATATTTCTGCCAATTCTCCTTGCCCCAAGTCCCCCTGGGGTGCAGGTGGGCCCAGATGATGCCCACAAAACAGGCTGAACGGTAGGAGAGAAATCCTGAACTTGGGGCAACCCGAGGCTTTTACAGTGGGCAGTAAGCTTGCCTGAGCTCTGGTCCAGAAGGACATCCTGTCTTTATTCAGCTGAAGTAAACAATCCTGCCCTTTGCTCCAGAGGAAGGGACTGTCTGTGCCTTCCAAGGCTGTTTGTTGTTCAAACATCCTTGAAAAGACGGTCGAGAATGCAAGGCGGTCAGTGACTCTGCTCTCAAGATGTGCAGAACCCTGAGACTGTGGAGGACTGCCTTCCAGCAGTATCCACTCTTGTTTCTAAGCCAGCTTGGCTTCTAGCGGGTTTTCCCGTGAGTGCTCCCCTCCATGGACCATGACAAAGGCTGGGGCCAAATCTCTTTAGTTTGTCTAATGTGAAATTTCATCTAGGCCGTTACCATCCAGACTCCGACAGCGTGAGGGCAACCAGCAGCTCTGCCATAAACCAGGCCCCCGGGGGCCCGTCCAGCCCACCGAGGACATGCCCTGAACATCACGGGGAAGCCAGGTGGCCTTTCCCTTACCCGTCTGCTGGCCTCTCCCCGTGGCCTGAGGCGTTAGTCTGGGGGCAGCAGGGTGTATGGGTGATGACATGAACTCTGCTGGGGTAGCACGGCAGAGGTCTGGGGCCGTTTTTCATCAGACCTGCCCAGGGGGTGAGTCACGGCTGACCCGAACCTCTTCCAGGGCCAAGGTGGGGTCATGGGTCACTGTGGCTAAAGTCAAGGGTGAATTTTGAACCACTCTTCCTGACTGAATGAATGACTCCCCTTGTAGAGAAACCCGCCCACAATGTGCACAAAAATAGTGAATTAGTTACCCCGCCAGGAAGCGCCGGGTGACAAGGGGAGCTGTATTTGGAGAGAGCACTGCAGTCTCCGAGGGTGATGTGATCTTCTAGTGGCATTTCCTTAAGCGTCTGAGTGTCTCCTAGGATCATCTCTCAGGAGCAAGTCCCTGTGTGTTTGGAAGGGTGGCAAGTAAATGCCTGGCTTCTAAAACATGGGGAAGAGTACGATTTACAGTTGTTGGGGTCCCACTGGCAGGGCAGTTTTTCTTTCTGGCTACTTTTAAGGTCTTTATTTGCTATTCTGTTCTCCCTATATGTCTGGATATGAATTTCTTTTCTTTTGTCCTATTTGATAATTTTTGATAATCCCAAATCTGTGGATTGTCATCTTTTAGCGGTTCTGGGAAATTCTCCAAATATTGTCTTTCCTCTCCTTATGGTGGTTGATGTTAGACCTTTTCACTCCAACCTCCATGTCTCTTACTTGCTTTTTTGTATTTTCTGCCTCTTTGTTCTCTGTGCTATGTTCTGGGTACTTTCTTCCAGTCATTAATTCAGTCTTTTGCTGTTTCTAATACATTATTAAACCCATCTAATAGGTTTGTATTTCATTTACCACATTTTTTCATTTTAGAAGTTTTATCTGATTCTTTTCCAAATGAAAGTCATCAGTAATAATTTCTTGCTCCTTTTACAACATTTTCAATCCCTACTTTTCTTAACTTACAAAACATAATTAGTTTTATTTTCTGTATCTGGTATTTTCTGAATCTGAAGTCTCTGCATGTCTGACTCAACATTCTGTGCTGCTTTCCCTCATGGTGCCAAGTTTCTTGTTTGTTTTGTGATTTTTTTTTTAAACGGGCGCTTATATTTCTTGGAATGTATCTATGGGAAGTCTTGAGGCCTGGGTTAAAGGTTACAGGCATTTATATCCACCAGATGTCCTGGAGCATGCCCAGCTTTTGGCCATTTTCTGTTACTGGCTTGAGCAGTTTTGACCCACCTGAGTAATATGGCTTTAGGTTGGAAACACGCCTAAGGGCAGACTTACAAATTGTCCTGCGAGGTTGTCCTCCCCATCTACTCCAAGATTAGTCATTTTCTTCCAGTCATTGGGGGTAGGACCGAAGTCAGGGGTAGGTGTATTTCTAATTCACCATTCCACCAAGGATTTAATTCTTCAGAGACCCAGCTTTTTCCAGAATCGGTATTTGTTATTGGACCTCTGTAATGGGAATGCCCCAGGCTTTGTATCCTGTCTACTGTATTGCAAGAGTCAGTTAAAACTGAAACGCGCTTTCATCTGCTTTGGCAAGTACTCACGAGGGGAAAGTAACTCTCTGAGCCCCCACTTTCATTTAGTTTTTGGCCTCTAAGAACTCCTTACTTCTTACCTTAAGGGTTGTTTATTTTGTTTTATCCAGTGCTTTAGTTGTTTCCAGTGGGGCGGTCAGTCTGGGGATCTCGTTCACCATAGTGCCGGAAATGGCAGTTCTCGTTCTGGAAACTCCTTTAGAGGCCTCTCCCTGGTGTATCAGAGGAGTCAGGGCTCCTCTCGTCTGCCTTGGGTTTTCCTTCTCGCAGTCGTCTTCCTCAAGGGGGACTTAATATCTTCCCAGAAGTTAGCAGAAATTAACATTTCCACAGTACCTCATACGTCTGGTAAATCCTCCAAAAGTACTGTGGTTTGCCAGTTCCTATTGATTTTTCACTTTTTTAAGCTCCAAGTTGTTCTAAAGATATTTTATGACCAAGTTCAAAATAGAAATCGTTACCTGCAAAAATTTGAAGTTTAAAATATACTTGGAATTTCCTAGGTAAAATGTGCACATGGCTACACATGGAAAAGAGGCTAGAAAGCTTGTGTGCATTTGAAAACCAGGAATAGTTTTGGGCTATAATTTACCAGGTCTGGAGGCTTGGGCAGTGAAGCGAGTTACCGGTTATGATTCCTCAGAAGAATTCACAAGGAAGCATCGGCTTTTCTCAACTGCTCAGTTGACATTAGCTCACCAAGTCTGCAGAATACGACCTTTAGCTGTCACCAGAGAGTGGCCCCACTGGTGTTCTAGAACATCGGAGTATAGCATCACCACATCCTCGCCAGCTCTAGGCCAATTTTCCCTCCACTGTACTCCATGGATCTTTGGTGCTGCTTGAAAAACAAAAGCCACATAACCTGCCACAGCGGCTCCGGAATTGCTTGGAGGGCACGCTCAGAGACAGCTGATGTTAGGACAAGCGACCTGGAGGACGCAATTAAAAGTGCCATCACCCGGGACGTTATGTGAGATTAGGGAGACACGAATTGTCCTTATGAAAGGGGGGGGTGTGGCACCCCACAGTCAGCCGCTCTCGGCCCTGCCTGCCCCCCAACTCTGTGCTTGGAGAATCCTGATCCACTCCAGCCTCTGATGGCCTGAGAAGCCGGAAAGCCTCCCCTTCCGCTGGCGTGTGCTGCCGGCTCCACACCTGTTCCACCGTGGCACCCTTTCTGTTTCTAGAAGCAGAGCCGTTAACAGCTCTCAGCACTCAGGGCTTCCCTGGACGCAGTCTGGGGGACGCCGTTCCACCTGCCTTCTCTGTTGCCTCTTGCCCCTGCTGACTCGCATTGCAAATTAGGAGAATGTGCAAACTGGGGGAGTTCGGGACGGGAGCTCTACCGGGGAATTTGAATGCAGGAAGGAAAGTAGTGTGAGCGCCAGGGATGTGCCCAGCCCCCAGGAATGCCCACCTATGCTGTCCTTTGCCGAACTTGGGGTGCCACCTCTGCTGTCCCCCCACTCCCTCCCAAGTCTCCTTCGGTGACCCCGGTTCATGGGAAGTGGGGTGCTTCCCTCTGCTCGCCAGCGATAGATTCTGGCATATCTGCTTCACTTAAATAACAAGCGCGTGTGCTTCCTGAACCTCTTAAATTGAATTGTTCTGCGTCTTAATTATGAATATTTGTTTGGAGAATCTGGTTGAGAAGATTAATTATCTTCTTGTTAAGCATATTTACATGATTAGGCTATTGTGTAATTCAAGACAGGTGTAAAAATTGGTCTGTTGTGGAAGATTCTCTACAATCATTAAGAGCGCTTGGCTCTGGCTCTCATTAAAAATGGGATATAATAAAACCAACAGGAGGTTTCAGTTGAGGACAGATTTCCTTACGAGTCGCCTCTGTGAGTTCCTGCAGATGGTGTGAGCTGGGGGGTGGTCCCGGAGTCCCAGGAGAACGCTGGTCCTCTATGTCTGCTCTCTTTAGGGGCGAGGTGGTGAGGGGCCACAGCAGAACGGTTGCCACTTTTCATTTGGAAACCACAGTTGTCATGAAATCTGTTGTGGCTTTTCAAAGATATCTTAAATATGGGAGATAGCTTAGGACCAGAAGGGAAAGATGGGGGAAATTTCTAAGTATAAAATTGTAATAATCATCATAGGAAATAAAGTTAGAAACCCAGTCACTATCTAGGTTTTCCTCTAAGGATGGTGAACAGTCAGCTCCGGTGCTGGTTTCCTTGGGCAAATTATTTAGCTTGCTGGGCTCAGGTCTCCTGTGTGTAGCGGGGATCATAATTCTGCTGCTTACCTTACGCGGCTGCTGTGAAGTCATTCCCACAAAGCTGCTCGCCAGCATCTGACTCTTGGAATGCAGCTCATAAACGTGACTTGTTGAAAATATTCCCGGACTTTTTCTTTTGTTTAGAGAAATAGAAGTTTCAGTATTAGCATCCACTCTGCTTTTCAGCTGCGGTTGCCCCAGGTTGAGTTACTGGTCTGTGGAGGGACGCATTGTTATTTGACCACCTTGTTTGGTAGCCGTTATCTGAAGCCCAAGGGCGTCTAATCCTACGGCCCTGGCAGCCCTTTGAACATGAACGTTATCCATAAATGATTCTGGCAGGTGCCCTCCTGCTGGCTTGGAAGGAGCTGCTGTGTTGGCGGTGGGCGGGGGCCACATGGCAAGGCCCTGGGGGAGATCTCCGGGAGCCTGGGCTGGAAGGAAGCAGGGGCCTCATCCTCCAGCTGCAAGGACGTGCACCAGGACGCAGCACGGATGAGCTGGGGAGGGCACCCCGAGCTCCAGGTGGCATGCACCCTGCCTGACACCTTGATTTCCGCCTCAGGAGACCCCGGGCAGACCGCAGCCCCACTGTGCTGTGCTGCCGACCCACAGAACTGGGGGCTGATGTGTGGGCATTGAACTGGGGGCTGACCTTTTTGATCATTTGTTATGCAGTCCAGGGAACTAGCACACGGGGCTCCCCAGGGTCACCCATAGGGTGCTCTCCCCGCACTGTCCATGGTCAGGACCCTCTGCACACAGAACCTTTCTGCTGGGGCCCCCCTGCTTTTCCCAGGGAATGGTTCGGGGAGGATCTGAACCAACTTCAGGTGGACCCCTCCCTCCTGATCCCCTCCTTTGCTTCCTCAGACTCTGAGAACCACCCGCTCTCCCCCATCCCATGCCGAAGCGGTGGCAGCAGCTCTCCCTGCCCCACCCCCGGGCCACCCACTGGCCCACCTTTCCGGGTCTCTGGAGGCCACAGCTGGGAACCCACTGTGAACCCCAAATTTGTGTTAAGGCTTTTGAGAGGCCTCGTGAACCTCTCTCTGCCCTGACCTGAGATGAAGGGGGAACCACATTGCCCCATGGCCCCGTCCCCCAAGAGCGGTCCTGGCAGGACCCAGGGCTCTCTCCATTTCACCGAGTTCTCGCCAGCTGCAGGGAGCCCAGCTCAGACTCTGCGGTTAGACCCTGTGGAGGCCTCTGGCCACTCTCGAGGACTGGGGCCAGCACTCCCTCCCCTTCCCCTTGGGTGGGGAGTGGGCCTCAGAGCACACGAGAAGCCCCCTTCGAAGGCGATAACCTGGCCCTTCAGTGAGTCGGAGTGGATAAGAGTGTAAGGATTTTCTCAGTGTCTGGTTGTTTTTATTCCACACTTACCTTTGAAAATACATGCTTGGTCTGTATCCTCACTTTGATATGTTTACTGCATCTTGATCCTTTATTTGAAACTTCCAATTTAGCATCCTGTTACACCTGTTTTCCTAAGGAAAAAGAATACATAGTTGTTATTTTTAAATGAAGCTAGTGAATTAGCAGGCCTGTCTTTTAATCTGGAACTTTGAACGAAAAACGCTTTTAAGCAGGATTGTTACCCTGTTCACTGCCAGCAGAGTTTGAAGAAGGCCCTAACTTTCCCAGTCATCTTATTACTAGAAAGGAAAGTTACCACCTGTTCTAGTTTGCTCTTATCTCAATAATGCCTGTTCCGGTTTGCTAATGCTGCCGTTATGCAAAATACCAGAAATGGATTGGCTTTTATAAAGGGGATTTATTAGGTTACAGATTTACAGTACTAAGGCCATAAAAGTGTCCAGACTAAGGCATCAACAAGAGGGCACCTCCACTGAGGAAAGGCCGATGGCGTCTGGACACCTCTGTCAGCTGATGTTTTCTGGTCCTTTGCTCCTGAGTTGTGTTTCAAAATGGCCTTCTCCAAAATGTCTCTGGGCCTCTGTCTCTCTCAGCTTTTCTCAGCTCTCTGCTTGGTCCTCCTGGGCATTTCTTTTTAAGCATGTGGGGGGCCTCTCTTAGCTTCTCTGGGCAAACTCTGGGCTTCATCTCTTAGCTCAGCATCTCTAAGCGTCTTTCTGTCTGCATCTCCGAGTGTCTGGGTCTATGTTGGCTTTTAGCTTCTCCCTGGGGCAAACACTGGATTACATATCATAGCGTCTCTCTAAAATGTCTCTCTCAGCTTCTCTCTGCTTCGTTCTCCTTCTCTCCGTGAGCTCTCTTAAAGGACCCCAGTGATCTAATTAAGACCCACCCAGAATGAGTGAGGTCACACCTCCATGGAATGATCTGATCAAAAGGTCTCACCTCCATTTGAGTGGGTCACATCTCCATGGAAACACTCAGTAGAAAGTTTCTACCCTAATCAAAAGTCTAATAAGTCTGCCCCCACAAGATTGCATTAAAGAACATGGCTTTTGTTGGGGACATAATATATCCAAACCAGCACAATACTGCGTAACAAACCACTCCAAAACTTGGTGGCTTACACATCCCAAAGTAATTTGGGCAGAGAATAAAAATATATATGCAGGGCCCCTGAGAAGCTGGGGGAAAATGCAGAAATGTTGGGCTTGCTCACCTGGATTGTTGCTGATGTTCTCACGAACCCTGAGGACTGACAGTTAGATGTGCCGAGCCCTCTATCACAGGACTTGCCCTTATGAAGCTCGTTACTGCAAAGGAGAGGCTGAATCTGCTTGTAATTGTGCCTTAAGAGTCTCCCCGAGTACCTCTTTGTAGCTCTCTCTAGCTAAGCCAACTCGGCAGGTGGACTCACTGCCCTCCCCACTACGTGGGACCTGACTCCCAGGGGTGTAAATCTCCCTGGCAATGCAGGAGATGACTCCCAGGGATGAATCTTGACCCGACATTGTGGGATTGAGGACATCTTCTTGACCAAAAGGAGGATGCAAATTAAACAAAGTTTCAGTGGCCGAGAGATTCCAAATGGAGCCAAGAGGTCACTCTGGTGGACACTCGTAACACACTATAGGTTTTAATGTGTTGGAATAGCTAGAAGTAAATACCTGAAACTATCAAACTCCAACCCAGTAGCCTGGACTCTTGAAGATGATTGTGTAACAATGTAGCTTACAAGGGGTGACAGTGGGATGGTGAAAACCCTGTGGATCGCACTCCCTTTATCCAGTACATGGACAGATGAATAGAAAAACAGGGACAAAAACCAAATGAAAAATAGGGAGGGAGGGGAGATGATTTGGGCGTTCTTTTTTACTTTTATTTTTTATTCTTATTTTTACTTTTTCTGGTGTAAGGAAAATGTTCAAAAAATAGATTGGGGTGATGAATGCACAACTATATGATGGTACTGTGAACAGTTGTTTGTACACCACAGATGATTGTATGATATGTGAATATATCTCAATAAAACTGAATTAAAAACCAAACAAAACACAAAAACAGAACAAAAACATACAAAAAAGCTCGGTGGCTTAAACCAATAACCATTTATTATTGCTCTCTAATGCCCCTGCAACCCCCACCACCACCACCAACCTTCTTTACCCCCAAACCTGCCCCTCCAGTAAACGCCGTGAAGTCAGGTAGTGTGGAATGGATAGTATCGCCCACCAGAGTCCAGGTTGCTTCCGCAGGTCTCCATGGTGGAAACCCTGCGTGCTTCTCCATGTCAGAATTCAGCCCACGATCTTATTCTCAGCTTCCACAGCTCTGTGTGGGATTTGATCTTCCTGATCTTAAAAAGCATTAAAACGACAATCAGGCTGGCTTGTGTCACTGTTGGTTCTGCCACATTCTGAATGAAGGCTGAAGATAGCTGCCTGGCCTCCCTGTGCCTGCATGTTGGGGGCTTCGTTAAGACCCCCGACCCACGTTGCATGCCCATGCCCCGGCACGGGGGCGCAGGCTCCTTGCAGCGCAGACGGAGCTGCGTTTGCATTCGGCTCCAGGTTAATGGAATGGGGTGCACAGGGAAGACCATGTTCTATGCAGATCTGCATTTTGAGTCCTGGCTCTTCCACTTATTATTTTCGTGACCTTCAGCAAATCGCTTATCATCCGAGAGCATTCATGTCCCCATCTGTAAAACAGGGAAGATAATACCACCTCTCTGTTTTGCTGTCCCTGGCACATAATAGATGTTCAGTAAGTGTTTTCATTTCCCAGCCTGCTTAAGCAAATACCATGAAATGGTTTGGCTTAAACAACGAGAATTTGCTACTTACAGTTTTGAGGCTGGGAAAATGTCCAAATCAAGGCATCATCAAGGTGATGCTTTCTCCCCAAACTGTATCCCCCCAACAGTAAGTGCTGGCTCCCATGCCCTTTGGTTCTGTGTTGCAGACCTCACACTGAAACATTTTAAAGCCACCCCCTGGAGGCTCATTGCCTGTCAGCATCCCCAGTAAGGTGTGGGCGTCCCTGTTTGCCTTGACTGCCAACACTGCGCACAAAGGGGTGTACTTTAGGTGGTGGGGACCCCATCCTGACCTGAGCTCAACCCAGACATGGTTCCTGAGCCACTGAGAGTACCCAGCTTCCCGGGGCTGGGCCAGGACTGCAGGGGGGCTTTCCTGAGCTGTGGCAGAGAGGAAAGGGGGCAGCCTCCTTCCCTGCACCCCAGCCTGCATGGCCCACAAGGGGGTCAGGGATCTGGTGCCAGGATGGCAGGGACCGAGTGCCCACCCACCTGGCTGAGAGCGGGTGGGGCTCCTCAGCAGGAGGGACTCAGAACCAGGGAGATGCCTGTGTGCCTTCATTTGGTCAGTGGGCTCTCTCAAATATTTGTGGGTGCCCCTCACTGGCTGCCTAGCACCCCAGCCTCCTGCCAGCAGCCGCTTACCTCTGCTTGAACTGGCAGGCCCTGTTGGGGGGGCTTCTCTGTCCCAGCCACTATCCCCTCCCATGAAGACCCTCAGGCTGCCAAAATTGGGGTCACTCATTGGTTGATGGCGGCCCATCCCCCCAACCCTGTTCTCCTCTAAAGGGGAATTTGCCCCCCACTCTGTGTAGGCACGTGCTTTTTCTACATGCCTGCCAATTCTGAGCAGATTTTTCCATTTCTGAATACTTTTTAAAGTATTAAACATGCTTGAAATCTCATGGACTCTATTTCAGTTCAGGAATTTTATTTTATGGGGGGAGGTGCTAATTTCCTATGGGATGTTTTATGGAACTATTATAAGAAAGAAATCCCATTGGAAATGTCAGAAATGTGTGCATATTCTTTTTCCTTCCCAGTTCAGATTCACAACACCTCGGGAGCCTGTGGGGTGTCTCCTCAGGGAGCTTGGGGGGGCCTCGCTCTGCAGGTGGGGGAAGAGCCCCCAGGTCAGATGGGGCAGGTCCGCAAGTTCATGGGAGGGGTCGCCATCACGCAGGGCAGCGCGGCACACCTGCTGAGCAGGTGTGTGTGTGAGAGAGGAGAGAAGTTGGTGAGAAAGGAAGTGGAGGTAGCTGAGCAGTAAAGCTGAAGCACGGAACAGTAAAGGGTCGCACACTGTTTTGGGACCATGAGCTCACTTGGGATTGAGCCACCCTTTTTTTTTTTATTAAATTCAGTTTTATTGAGATATATTCACATACCATGCAATCATCCATGGTGTGCAGTCAGCCGTTCACAGCACCGTCATATAGTCGTACGTTCATCACCCCAATCTATTTCTGAACATTTTCCTTACACCACAGGGAATAAAATAAAAAATAAAAGTAAAAAAGGACACCCAAATCATCCCCCCATCCCACCCTATTTATCATTTAGTTTTTATCCCCACTTTTTTTTTAAATTCAGTTTTATTCAAACACATGCACATAACATACAATCATCCATGGTATACAGTCAATCATTCTACCCCCACTTTTCTACTCATCCGTCCATACACTGGATAAAGGGAGTATGATCCACAGGGTTTTCACAGTCACACTGTCACCCCTTGTAAGCTACATTGTTGTACAATCATCTTCTAGAGTCAAGGCCACTGGGTTGGAGTTTGATAGATTCAAGTATTTACTTCTAGCTATTCCAATATATTGAAATCTAAAAAGTATTATCTGTATAGTGCATAATAATGTCCACCAGAGTGACCTCTCGACTCCATTTGAAATCTCTCAGCCACTGAAGCTTTATTTCGTCTCATTTTGCATCCCCCTTTTTGGTCAAGAAGATGTTCTCAATCCCACGATGTTGGGTCCAGATTCATCCACAGGAGTCATATCCTGTATTGCCAGGGAAGTTTACACCCTTGGGAGTCAGAGCCCATGTAGGGGGGAGGGCAGTGAGTCCACCTGCCGAATTGAGCCACACTTTTTAATAGCAGACAAAATTGTCTCAGTTATCTTGGGCATCAGCCACCATTTCTATCTAATTCTTTCTTTTTGGGTGGGGAGTGTTGTTATTTCATTCTAGTCAGAACGAAACAGACTGTAAATTCTACCATGATGTGTAGCGTACCAAGCAGTGCCCTTATAATACCATGTCGTCTCTACTGAATCTCTGAAGGTGTTACTCTTGTCCGCGTGAGTGGACTGATGCTTGGAGAGCTCCTCAAAGGCCGCTTCCAGCTCGGGGTGCACAAGAGGGGGGCCTGGGACGCCCCTTCCCGGCCCCAGGCTCTCCTGTCTTCTCTCCTCTTTTCTTCTCTTCCGTCCCTCCTTCCTTCCTCTCCCTCTCACTCTCTTTCCCTCCCTCTCCTCCCTCTCTCCTTCCTCCTTTCCTTTATTTCTCTTTCTTCCCTTGACGTTTCCAAGCTGAGCAGTGTCTTTCCCTTCACTTCGCGGTCTGTCTCGTCAGCTTCCAGGCTGCCGCGCACGGGCACCTGCGATTTGCAGCACACCTGCCGGGCCAACAGACGCTCCGTCCAGAGGTCACGGCCATGACCTGAAACAGGTTCCTTCACAAGGCCCCGCTGGGGTGCTGATGCCGACTGTTCGTTCAGCCCCGCGGAGAAGGCTCTGGGGCAGAGGAGCCACAGAAATGGATTTAATGGTGCCCAGAAGTGCCATTTGTACCTGACCCTCCAGATCAGCCTTCAGGTGCTGGGGGAGGCGTCTGGCCACTGCCAGCGGTTTCTCACCGAGTCTGCATGCAGCTGCCACGCACGTGCACGTGCAGGGGGCCTTGCCCCTGGGGAAAAGGGGCTCATGATGCCAGACCCCTCCCCCAGCACCCACCACCCCTCAGAGCCTTCTGGAGAAGGCTGGTCCTCCCACCTCTTCCCAGCCCCTCCAAAGACCTGGCTCTAGGTTGAGCACAGGGGCATCTCCTGCCCCCACACCTCCCTGGGCAGTTAGTCCTCATTCGGCAGCCACAGAGGGGGCTGGCCTGGCAGGAGGGAGACATGGTGGGCAGCAGGGAGGCCCCCCAGGGTGGCCTGACTCCCAGATGGCACCCCAGGGCCCTGAGAAGCTGAGGCAGGACCGAGCTGTGGCCCTCGGCTGTGTGTTGGTGCAAGCCCCCGCCCAACTCCCGGGCCCCTGCCAGCTCTTCTGGCACCGCAGGCCAGACCTAGGCATGGCTGCCTGTCCTCCGAAGTCACTGCCCCCGTGCTCGGCCTTTGTCCTGCGTCACCTGACGTGCCACCCTGGGCAGCCTGCCTGGGCCCTCCTGTGGTGACCTGGTGGCAGGTGCCGGATGCTGGGTGTGCAGCCCCCTGGGATGTGGAGGAGCATCTCCGGGATCCCCGGTGGCCGTCATCTGCTGAGCTCTCACCTCAGCAGGCGCTGAGTTTGGCTCCTTCCCTGTATCACCCAGTTAGAACCTGCACATCCGGTGCTGTGTCATTGCCTTCGTTTGCCAGGGGGCTATGGCAGTCACCACACAGTGGGGTAGCTTGACGGGAATTTATTGGCTCACAGTTTTGAGGCTGAGGCTAGAAGCCCAAAACGGAGGCATCAGCAAGATGCGGCTTTCTCCCCAAGCCGGGCCTTTCTGGCGTGGCTGCTGGTGAGCCTGAGGCTCCTGGGCAGGTGTCTCTGCTTCCTGTCTCACTTAGCCGGGTTCTCCCTGGACTTCCGGCTTCTGGCTCCTTCCCCTGGCTTTGTCCAACTACGTCTGAATTCCTTCTGCTTATGAAGGGCTCGGGAAGTGGGTTCAGACCTGCCCTCACCCAGTTGGACCTTACTGAGAATAAGGTGCACAAGGGGAATGCGGGTGAAGATAAGAACACGTCCAAGGCAGTGCATGATTCAGTCCACCAGTTACCCATTTCTAACCTTGTCAGCGAGGTTAACATAGTTGACCCAAGGTCTCACAGCCGGCTTAGGCCATATTCAAAAGAGCAGTTTGCCCAGGGCTCCCTTTTGTGGGTGGGACCTGATCCTGCGGTGAAACAGGTGGGTCCTCGTGGAACACCCCATCTCCACCTGGGACCACCTGGGAGTCTCGGGGACCTTGGGAAGGTGCGATGCAGGTTCTGGTTTTGAGGCCTAGGGTGGAGCCGGAGACCCTCCTGACAGCTTTCAGCAAGGCTGCCTGGCACAGCTGGGCTAGCAAAGGTGTCCCTGCTTTCCCCGTGCTAAAGCTCTGGTGACAGGAGGCAAAAGACATGTGGGACCCAGCTGGGGTCAGACCAGTGGAAACCCTACCCAGTGGCGGCTACTTGGAGACCCTTGCTTGGAAAATACGCAAATTGAAACAGTGCAGGAGTATGATTATAAAACATGCTTTCATCAGTTGGTAACATACATCCCACACCAGGGCAACATTCCTAATAGGGTGGTATCAGGGAATCCTGGGTTTTATGTATGATCAATTTGTAAACCCACAATTTCTCTAATAAAAAGTTAAAAACAAAGCAAAACCATTGTAGGCAGGGCCTGGTGAAGGGCCACACTGCCTGGCTCTGGCTCTGTGCAGACCACCCTGCTCCCCAGGGCACCCCACTGGGAAGATGCCCACCCTGCCACGGCGGTGGCCTATTGGGAAGTAGTCAGGACGCGACTCCAGGCTCTCTCATTTAGTTCTTGCACAATGGCACTGTGAGGGCAGCCTTTGGCCACGCACATGAGTGGCGTTCAGTGGAGCTTCTGAAATGCTGGTTCCATCTCAAAGGAGACCACCGTGGGTGGAAGCTGGCAGCGTGCACAGCCGGCCTTGCCGGGTCCAGGCGGCTGGGGCGCTGCAGACTCTGGGACAGCCTGTGGGGAGCTGGGATGCCACAGCGTTCCGCCACGAGGCACGAGTAAAGACTGTGCTTTGGGATGGAGCTATCAGATTGCTTTGTGGAACGTTTCCCATATTCTGCGTGGACATGCCAAGAAACAGGAATTGAGCTGCCTGCTCTGCCAGACTGAAAACCATGGAGAGAGGAAAATTAACCTTTGGATCAATAAAAACGTTTTTCTCTGAGTATTGGTAGGATATTGAAGTGGGCATGTGCACAGAAGACAGCCTGCTGGTGTGATGCAACTTGTTTTTGTCCACACGTCTTACTTAGATCCTGTTGTCGTTACGTTGTTATTGTTCTTTAGAGACGCGTGTGGCACCAGCCACAGAGAGAAACAGCCAGCTTCCATCATGGTTTTTTCAAGAATGTGATATGTTCTCTCTTCAGTAGGAAGCTGTCTCTTTGGAAACGTTTCAGATAACTTGAGGTGACTGGGTGATATGTCGGAGTGATTCTTAGTCTGATATGTGTGTCCTTAGAGTCAAGTGATAGAGAAGAAAAATGTCAGCCGCTCAGAAAGTTCACATTTAAGTCAAAGGAATGAAATCCACCTCCCGCTCCGCAGTGATTCGGGCCGTGCATCTCCAGACCCCTGAAGGATAGTGTGTGGAGTCACCAAGCTGTTGCAATAAAAACCATAAAATCAATATAACGCTGTTGAAACAGAGCGTGTCGCTGCATCCTTTAAAAGGAAGATGACGAAGGAACACCTCTCCCTCTGTTTTTCTGCCAGAAGAGAAACAACCTGTGGTTCTGAGAGTGTCACCTTTCTTTTTAACTTTTACTCAGTGCCCCAGTATCTAATGAACGGTCTTAAAGTACTTGCGAAGTAGCTAGTGTGTTTCCAGAGCCTTCTGAGATTTTAGGCACGGAAAGCGTGACCTGGCAGTGGTGCACGTTCTTGGGCACAGTGCACTTCCAACACGATTCTAAAAGTGTTCTGCCCAAAATGAGTGACGGTTGCGAGTGGATTGTCCGAGTGACCCGCACGGGGTCAGAGGAGGGACGAGTGAGCGCGCTGGTCGCCGTATGGAAGCAGGGCCCGCTGCACGGCAGCCACCGAGGCTCAGTTATGGTGGCACAAACCCGACGTGGGTGACGGTAAAGACCCTGCCCCGGCCGTGGGGACGTCCGTCTCTGAAGCCGACGGCAGGGTTGGGAGGAGGTGGCAGTTAGCTCTGTGCTTGGTGAGTGGCACAGACAGAAAGTCCCAAATGTGGCCATGTGGCCCGGGCTCGTCTCAGAGGCGGGGTCTTCATTCCAGGTGCTTCCGTGCTGAGAGCAGAGCTCGAGCACCTCTCACGGCAGCTCCGCTGGTTTCATCTGTCAGCCATCGTGAGCTGCAGGGCCCGCCCGGGGCTTGGGCCCTCGTGGTCCGGGAGCGGCCCTGTCGGCTCCAGTTCCTCTCAGGATGCCGATGTTTCCTCAGCACTGAGATGCTGAAGGGAAGACTCTCAAAGCCTGAGGCGGGTGTGTGGTTTCCAACCTGTGGAGTCAGTCTTGGGCCGCAGCAACCACACTTGGTAACAGTGGGACGGGAGCAATTGTGCACGGCGAGAACAGCGTTATGCCGGCCAGCTACCATCTGCGTGAGGAGGAAGGCAGGATTCCTGCCCACCCAGGGCCTGCTTTGGGGTCGGGTCCTTGGTCAACCATGCGGTTCTCACCCCGGGCCTCCTGCCCCGGGCGTCATCCGGAAGTTCAGTGGAGGAGCCCGGTGGCTCTCCTTAGGGACGTGTGGAGTGAGCTGGCGGCCAGGGTCGCAGGGACACATGGAGAAAGGGTGGGTGGGAGAGGGGGCGGGGGCTGTCGTCTGAGGAGGTGGCTGGGAAGGAAGGGGCGGTGAGACACGCTAGCGGGGTTGTCCGATGGACTGTTCGCAGAGGGGCGCCCCCGTCCCCTTACGCTGCTTCTGGGCTGTCTGGCCGATGGTCTCGTCGTCTTGTTGCTCTGGGGAGGAGAGAGCAAGCGGCGCGTGGGAGGATGGCAGCAGGGGCCTGGGAAGACGGCGAGCTCGAGGGAAGCAGTCGATGAGCTCAGGAGCACGTACCTGTCAGGGAATTGCTGAAATGGAGAGGATGTGCACTTCCCACGGCACACGGGGCGGGCGGGCCCTCACCATTTAAGGTTCAAGTATTAAAGTGATAGGGGGTGGGCACTGAGGCAGCTGATTTGGGGTTCTCTGTTACAGCTCCCTTTCGGGGACACATGACTGTAAGTTCAAATTCAGGGCTGAGGCCTCGGCTGTAGTCGTCCATCTGGACTGAATATGGCATTAAGTTGAGGATCACAAAATAGAGCTGCCAGTTACTATGGTTTGGTAATCTGAATTTCTTTCCAGACAGGGCCAAATTCCTACTCCATGGAATATGTAGTTAGGGAAAATATACTGACATAATTGGAGCCCCTGTTTTTTATCTTTCATGAAGAAATGTGAAAGTGGGAGGGTTCACAGCATCGCATTAAGGGACTTTGTGTGAGGAATTAACAGCCCAGCAACCAGATGACCTAAGTAACTGGTCTCTTTTCAACTCCTATCTTTGAAGTTTATCACCTTGTCTGTGGTTTTATGTAACTGATGAAGAAACCCCTGTCTTCTGACTTGGCAGAACAGAGGGTGTTCGTCAGGATAAGCTTTTTTTAATAGCTGCAGGGCTTGTAAACTATTCTGGATTCATAGTGCTAAGGCAGAAGTCCTCTGTTCCTTCTTGCTCAGGATCTACAAAGTCGAGCTTGACTTTGGGCCCTTCCAGTGCTGGGGGCTGCTGAGCCCATCGTGGCAGGGACAGAAGGAGCTGTCATTGGGCAGGAGCTCGGAGATCCAGTGTCATTACACATCGGAAAAGCAGAACAAAACACAACAAAGTGTGAATGAGCTTCACTTGGCCGTAGCATGTATCATGTTTTTCGTGGCTTTGGTTAGGTAACAGCCATTAATTCATCCACCATGTTTTCCAAGCACCTGTGACGTGTCAAGCTCCGGGAATGTCAGTGAACACCTGACACCAAAGTTCTAGTAACTCCTGGCCAGAGGGCCTCCGTCTGAATAAATGCATGAATCTGAAGCTACGTAGAGTTATTTGTCTTGTCATGATTGATTTTTCAGACTGATCATCCAATCAGTTTGACACATGTGTAGTCCCCAACTATTGTCAACTCCCCATTACTCTACAAGGAAAGAATGAGAATGAGAAAATGAAGACAATAACAGTGAAATTAGCCCATCATGGATTGTAGAGCATCTTTAGGAGAAAGGGCCCAATGGTTTAAAGAAAAAAAAAGTAGGAACAGAACTTAAGGTGTGCACTTAGTTGTGCTCTCATTTTTTCCAAATTCTTTGCACAACCCAGGGCATTTTTCCACTCTGCCTGGCAAGAATTAGCTTTTAAATATCTGGTTTAATTTAAATATCAGTTTTACTTATGAATAGTATCCTATGAAGTGACTGTGTTCTGATCCTCACCATGAAATTTCGTCTATCAGAATTTATGTAAGAGGGATTTTAAAAAATAGATAATTGTATCTATAGGTGAAGGACAGATGGGTAGACAAACAGATGGACAGATGGCTGGGCATTTGAATTGAGTTTAATAGCTCACCTTGATAGGTGATTAATGTTCTATTTTGGGAATTAAAGGGAATTAAAGTTTCCCCCTGGAACATGATGTGCCTTTCAGTGAACTGTCAAAGACCAAGGAAACCAGCCCAGTTCTCTTACTTGACAAAAGGCAAAATGGAATAATGCTGTGAAATGGTATGAAATGCACTAATTTAAAATGCAACTTTAAATGCACTTGATTTGAATGGCCCATGAAGCTGTTGTATCCTGTTTGTGTTTCTGTTCAATCCCGTGGAATAATCTTGGGGTATTTCCAAGGTACCACACATGGCCTCCCCTGCAGCTTCCCCGGGCCGTTAGAGCCAGCCCTCACTCATTTCTAACATCGGAAACGGCAGCTGTAGGTTTTGTTTGGTGTTTGGGTTTCTGGGTGAGGCTCCACCTGTCAGATTTTATTTTCAGAAAGCTCATTACATTTTTCATGGGACCTGTAGCTAAATCACCTTGTAAACGGAGTTTTTTTTTTTTCTGTAAACAAGACTGTTATTTACATTTTTAACCCAAATGAATGAGAAGGTTTTCAATTTGGGGGAATTGAAAAAGGAAGGGGAATTTGGAAAAGGAAGGCTTCAAGATGGAGGAATGGGAAGTTTTATAATCTCCCTCTTGAACAATAGCAAAAGCACCACAGCCCCAGCCTCGGGTGGTTCTCTTGGCATTTGATGCCCCTCTGAGGAGGAAAGGAGGGCAGAAGGACCGGCTGACCCCAGGCCCTTGGGAATGCTGACTTTGAGCTTGACAGCAAGTCCCCAGGCTGTGGGGAAGTTGGCTGGCTGGAGTCTCAATCCTTTTCTCCACGTGTGAATTTGCTCTTTGTTGGTTTATTAATGCTGCCAGAAGGCAAAATTCCAGAAATGGGTTGGCTTTTATAAAGGGGATTTATTTGTTCACAAATTTACAGCTCTATGGCCATGGAAGTGTCCCAAGTAAGGCGTCAACAGGACGATACCTTCGCTGAAGAAAGGCTGATGGCATCTCGGGTTCCTCTGTCACATGGGAAGGCAGGGGGCCAGAGTCTGCTGAGCCTCTCCCGGGGTTAGCTTCTGGTTTCCGTGGCTTCTGTCTTAGCATCTGTCTCTCAGCTCCTGTGCATCCTTGCTTGTTTCTCTCTAAGCATTTGGGGGGCCTTTCTTAGAGTCTCTGGGGCAAACTCTGGATTTCATCTCTTTGCTTCTCTCCTCTGGTGTCAGCAGTTGTCTCCAAAAGGTCTCTGGGTGTTTTCTCTTTAAGCATGTCTGGACTCTCTTCAAAATGTCTCTACCTTTTATCCTCTCAGTAGAGGACGCCAGTAAACTGATTAAGACCCACCTGGAATGGGGGGGTCACATCTCCATGGGAACAAGGGAATCAAAAGATCCCACCCAAAATATGTCTGCCCCCACAAGAGTGGATTAAAAGAACAAGTCTTTTATGGGATACATAACAGAGTCAAACCAGCATGGGATCTTTTAAAGAGAGGATAGACAGACAGACATAAAACAGTAGGTGAGGGCTCTGCCAGTCCATCCACCGGAAGATGCCCTCAAAGACTATTTCCTCTTCTTTGCCGTGAAAGCTTGTTGACTGAGCAGACTTTCAGTCACAGATGTCACTGAGTCAGGATTTGTGCTTGCTGTGTGCAAAGTGTCCAATACATCGTTCCCATCAAGAAATTTGCAATACATGTGAGGAACACAAACCCAAGGGCCAAATGGTGAGGCTGATAATAGCAACCTGCTAATTGCATTCTTCAGAGTTAGATTCTTCCAGGTAATGTGGCCTGAAGTCTTGGCTCCTTCTAATCCTGTCCTCTGGCTCCTTCTCCCCTTTACCCAGACGGTAGGCAGGTTCTGTTGATGGAGCGTGCACAACGCATTCCCTTCGCTTCCTCCCTTCCAGGCTCCCTTCCTAGTTCAGCTCTGTGTCGCTTCTTGTCTGGATGGTTGCAATATTTTTCCAGCTGATTTCCAAGGTTCTTTCCCCATATGGTCCACTACTACCTCTGTCTTTCTGAAGGATGGTTCTCGTCATATCATTTAAAGTTAAGCCTTTTGCATACAACCTGCCTTCTTAGTGTGATGTTCAGGGCCTTCCACCACCCGCTCTTGTCAGTCCTCCTTACAGTCTGCTCTTTTGCTGTCGCCACGTGCTCTCACAGGCCTTCTCAGTAGGACTGCTCTCCATCTGCCCTGTCTCCGCTTCTCTGCTGACGATGGCTGTTAGCAGCCATCCCTGCCTCCCTCTGCTTCTCTGCTTCTCCCTGGATGACTCTGGTACTTGGGTTTTTCTTGTGACATTTTCCTTGATTTCCCCCAACCAAAATTCATCCCTGTCCTCTCATTCCCCAAATGCTTTCTCTGTCTTATGTATTTACTACATAATTTCGTTGCTCTTTCGGTGGTTGTCTTCTTGCCCACTAGATGGTAAGTACCTTGAGAGAAGGCGAATGCTTGTTCATCGTGGAGCCTGGCAGCTCTTAGCACGGTAGTACTTGTTCCATCGCTGTTAGTTGAGTGAAGGCTTGTGTACTCGTTTCCTAACAAATGCTGACACACTGCCTGGCTTAAAGTACACCCGCTTATTATCTCACAGCTCTGT
>PVKY010001523.1:0-31275 GCA_004027775.1 Bradypus variegatus | reverse complement strand
CGTGGGCTTCCATAGGGGAAGACTGGATGCTGTCACAATCCTGCTGAACCACAAATTCCCTCAAGGAAGCTCTTCGCTATTGTTCTGTGAAGGGTTGTCTCCCAGCCAGCTTCAAAGATGGGCATGGAAAGCTGCCCCGCTCCGCGATTGTCTGCCTGCTCCAGCGACCAGTCCCTGGCATGGGGGCTCTTGGCTGCAGGTCTGTGAAGGGTTATCGTCCATGCCAGGTACTGAGGAGGGTGCCCAGGGCATGGAAGGTCCTCCCCATCAGCCAGCTTAAGCCACCCATTCCCCAGGGTGCTCCAGGCCAAACACACATCCATTTTAAATGCAGCCTCTCGGCTTCTCCAAGTGCTCACTAGGGGTGTGGAGGTCCCTGCCCAGCTGGTGACACCTGGAACTGCTGTTCTGGAGCACTTCCTGCCCTTCGTCTAGTGCTTTCCATGGAGGAGAGTTTTGCTCTGCCTCTCCTAATCTGCCTTCTTCCCGGAACCCTCCTGATTGCCTTTTCTTTCTTTTCCTTGCCTGGCCGTCCTGGCTGGAATAGAAGTGGTAAGACTGGATGTTCTTCTTGATCTTGGGGGCTGGGGACAGTACTTCTTCCTTCATTAAGTATGGGATGTTCACTGTGGGTTTTTTGTAGGTGCCTTTTATCAAGTAGAGGCAGTTACCTTCTATTCCTCGTGGTTGAAAAGGTGTCAGATTTAGTCAAATGCTTTTTCTGTGTCTAGGAGATGGTTTTGTGGTTTTTGCCCTTTATTCTATTAATTGGTTTTCAGATGTTAAAGCAACCTTGCATTCCTAAGATAATGATGTACAGTCATTTTTTTTAAGTTGCTGACTTAGGCTTGATAATTTGTGTTGATTGTTATGTCTGTATTAATAAGGAATATTGGTTTTTTCTATCTTTTCTTGTAATGTCTTTGTGTGGCTTTGATATTTGGAATATTTTGACCTCATAGATTTGTTGATAGCTAGCGCCCTCTCCGGTCATTTCTAACTCCGGGTGAAACCTTCCAGGCCGTCAGGGGTGTCTTGTGTCTTCTCGGGGCCCACCCTGGCTGTCATCTCTTGGAGCTCCTGTCACCTGTATGGTGAGTTCTACTATCTGTGGCCCCTGCCAGGATGGCAACCTGTGACCAGCCTCAAAGTTGGCTTTTCCCAGTTGAGTTGTTTTTTTTGTAACCTGCCACAATTTTTATCGCAACATGGCCATTTTTTGCAAGGGTGAGGAGAGTTTGATTTCAAACCAATGTTCCATTTAAGGCTCTTTTTTACAGAAATTACCATCATGACTGATTTTCAAAATATCCTTAGTGTTGCAAGAGTCACATGGTGAACATGAAACTCGTATACTTATTCAGTAGGTTATTGTGCCAGCTTGAATGTATTATGTCCCCCCAAATGCCATAATCTTTGATGTAATCTTGTGTGGGCAGACCTATCTGTTAATTAGATTGTAATTCTTTGAGAGTTTCCATGGAGATGCGCCCCACCCAACTGTGGGTGATGACTCTGATTGGATAATTTCCATGGAGGTGTGACCCCACCCATTGAGGGTGGGTCTGAATTAAATTACTGGAGCACTATATAAGCTCAGACAGAAGGAGCGAGCTAGGACAGCCAAGAGGGACACTCTGAAGAATGCACAGAAGCTGAGAGAGTAGCTGCAGATGAGAGACAGTTTGAAGACAGCTGTTGAAAGCAGACTCTCATTCCGGAGAAGCCACGAGAGGAAAAACGCCCCAAGAGCATCTAAGAGTGACATTTTTGAGGAACTGTAGCCCTAGAGAGGAATGTCCTAGGAGAAAGCCATTTTGAAACCAGAACTCTGGAGCAGACGCCAGCCACGTGCCTTCCCGGCTAACAAAGGTTTTCCGGACACCATTGGCCATCCTCCAGTGAAGGTACCCGATTGTTGATGCCTTACCTTGGACATTTTATGGCCTGCAGACTGTAACTGTGTAACCAAATAACCCCCCTTTATAAAAGCCAATCCATTTCTGGTATTTTGCATTCCAACAGCATTAGCAAACTAGAACAGGTATACTCAATGGAAAACAAAAGGCATTAACAACAGTTCTTTTAAGAAAATAATGCAATAGGAATGGACACTGAGGTACTAGAAATAAGTTGATGACACAGTCAATGCAACTCAATTGCCATTTCTTTTTGGGGTGGGGGTTTTCACTCGTTACAAAAAGTGCTTTCAGGGTGGAGTTGTGTCCGTGCTACCACATCACGAGAACAGACTTGCCGAGGTGGGTGAGGTGTGCCAGTGCGCGGAGCCTCGCAGAGCTGTAGTCAGGTGCAGCTGTAAACAACACGGAAACGTCTACCGTATGGCCAACAGAGAATACTTGCAGGGCATTCACTCAGCTTCCGCTTGGCAGTGTTCTAAGCTGTTTGCACTGACACATCCACTGTAGTGCTACAAGGGAGACACATAACCAGTTGTTTTGGCTCAAGTACGGGGGAAGGCATTCCCTGGGTTTATATAAAAGTAACAGCATTAAACAATCTAATGCCATCACTGATTGCTGCTTAAATAAACGGTATCTCTTCATTCAGGGTGTTGGAGGGAAAATCCACCTCATGACCTTCCAGTGCACTGAGCTGGAGAAGTGGTAGCTCCTGTGCTCCGACGGCTGTGGCTGCCATTTTACTAGGGTTTTCCTTCTAGGGCGGCAACTGCGTTGCTCCCGATTTCTCTCCAGGTGTTGAGCAGTCCTTGGCATCATGCAAGCCAGTTACTCCCATGTGCATTTGATGCCTGCACATTTCCCTCCGATGCGTCTTTAGAGCCAACCTAAATCATCTTGCTTTCTAAAGGTGCACTCCCAGAAGCCCAGAATATAAATGCCAGGGCTTTCTTGGAGTCTTGTTTTGTACATGGCATCGTACAAGCATATTGGCAACGCTTTAGGGGCCGCAGCCTCACAGACGACGTGTTGGCTCCTCCTGCCTGCCACTGCAGTTATTTGTCTTTTGTCATCACTTGAACAGAAAAGAACTTTCTCTCTTTTTTTGATCTCCTCCTGTGTAGATTTCCTTACCTTCACATCATTAAAGCTCTGATGACGTCATCTTTCGCTGTAACTCTGGAAGCCCTGGTGCCCGCGGCTGTCGGGGCGGCTCGAGCTCTGTGGCACTGGGAGGTTAGGGGTACGCGGGGGCACCCCAATAGTGGCAGCGGGTTGTGCCTTCCCTGGTTTTTAAGTTTGCTCCACCTGGTAGAACTACCCAGGCTGACACACCAGCTCCCTCCGTTCCCATCCAGGGGATGGAAGTTTCCTCAAGTAAACACGTCTCAATTAGTCGTATGCCGTTATTCAGTTTCCAGAGTCCTATTATGATTGTTTTTGTTTTGTCTCATTTTATCATTGCCCTTTTAAAACCTTTTTAAATGAAATGAATTTAATAGGCAATAAGATATTGATGGCTTTGAAAGTAATAGGACCACATGAACATTATTTTAGATCTTTCTCATAGATGTCAAGTTGCTGTACAAGGGCAAAGCCCACTTCAGATGAGTGGCCACAAGCCGGGGCCCAGTCACGACGTCGTCCAGGTCGCAGGCAACTTCCGCGAGATGCACACGTCACACACCAGAGACGGCTCCACATCGGTGCGGTGTGGTTTTAGACAGTCCATTTGAATTCAGTCACAATATGCCACCCACGTTTATTTCCCCAAACGCAGATGTCTGTGAGTGTGGGACCTGTTTCTGTGATGGTGAAAGTGGGACGCGCCCTTCTCTGCCACGTGGTTGCTGGCGGCCGGGCGGTGTTGGGTGGTGTTCAGTGCAAGCCATGCTCTGCGCCGCCGCTTCACCCACACCCACTTGTGTGCCGCTCCGCTGGTAGTGATGTGTCACAGGTGGCCTGGTGGACCCTGGACCTCTCCTGTCTGCCACGCAGTGCAGCACGGTTTAGAGTTGCTCCCCAGTTGCTCAGTTTTGAGCTTGGACAGCAGCACATGGCATTGCACTTTGCATCCAAGATCGTGTTCTTCCAGATCTAATTTCTCTGAGGGTGAGTTAATCGGTGGCATCGAAGCAAACACATTACACCCCTATTTATTTATTCCCGTCAGTCTCAGGTACTTGGGATTTGTGTTAAGTGGCACTTTGGCAATCAGTTCTCCATTAGGCCCAGAATTGTTAAATGTAACAGGGACGAGTGAGACTCAGTCATTTCTGAGGCAGGTCTGTGGCACAGCCCTTCGGAGATGACAGCTAATACCCAAAGTCCTATTCATTCCTGCATCCACTTTCTGGACTGCATTCAACGTAAAAGGATTACTTTTCTGGGACTTTTCCACACACAGACTGCAATAATGTTCCCAGTCTGCTGGCCGGCCTCCCATGGGGGCGTCGCCTCCTCATTGCTGTTTTTTTTAAATTTCAGTTTTATTGAGATATATTCACGTCATGAAGTCATCACAGTGCACAGTCAGTTGTTCACGGCACCATCCTATAGTTGTGCATTCATCACCCCAATCAATTTTTGAATATTTTCCTTGTACCATAAAGAATAAAAAATAAGTATAAAAAATAGGAGTAAAAGAGAACACCCAAATCATTCCATCCCCCCATCCCACCTTATTTTTCATTTAGTTTTTGTCCCCATTTTTCTACTCATTCATCCATACATAGGATAAAGGGAGTGTGAGCCACGGGGTTTTCACAGTCACCGTCACACTATGTAAGTTGCATAGTTATGCAGTCGTCTTCAAGAATGAAGGCCACTGGGTTGCAGTTTGACAGTTTCAGGTATTTCCTTCCAGCTATTCCAATACACTAAAAACTAACAAGGGATATCTATATAGCACATAAGAATGCCCTCTAGAGTGACCTCTCGACTCCTTTTGAAATCTCTCAGCCACTGAAACTTTATTTCATTTTTCTTTCCCCTTTTGGTCAAGAAGATGTTCTCAATCCCACGATGTCAGGTCCAGGCTCGTCCCTGTGAGTCATATCCTGCGTTGCCAGGCAGATTTACACCCCTGCAAGGCATGTCCCACATGGGAGGTAGGCAGTGACTTCACCTGCCGAGTTTTGCTTAGAGAGAGAGGCCACGTCTGAGCAACAAACGAGGTTCTCCGGGGGAAACTCTTAGGCACAATTATAAGTAGGCTTAGCCTTTCCTTTGCATCAGAAAGCTTCATAAGGGCAAGCCCCAAGATTGAGGGCTCAGCCTTCTAAACTGTTAGTCCTCAGTGTTTGTGAGACTATCAGCAATAACCCAGGTGGGGACGTCCAGCGTTTCCACGTTTTCCCCAGCTCCCGAAGGGAGTCTCGTTGTGTTTTGGGCAAAGGATTTGCCGAGCGTATCACGCCACCCTTTTGGAAGTCCAGCCCCTGGTGTTTGGCTTTTAAGGCATGGAGTTTATCAGATGAGTCCTTGAGTGAAGGAAGGGTAACCCTTCATGCGCAAGGAGGTGTGGGCTCTTCAGACCCACAGCTGGTCTGGGGAGGGATTGTTTACTGCACAGACGGGCTGGGGTCGCCCTGATGCCTCGCTTGCTGCCCTCCTGGTGGCCACGAGGATACGATCATCCCGTCCTGCGGTTTTTGCTGAGAGTTGCTCTTGCTCCAGGTGAGGAGGAGGCCGCTGCTCTGGGTTGGGTGTTCCCACCAGCACCAGGTCTGAGGAGCGGAGAAGCTCGACGGAGGAGGAAGCTGGTGTCAGACTTGAGCTTCCTGTTTGCGGACCAGTGGAATACTAGTCTGTGGTTTTCCTTTCCAGTCGCCTTGAACTTCCTGGCCATGGAGGACATAAATAGGGACAAGATCCAAGACGTGCTTTTCCTTTATAAAAACACCAACGGCAGCGACCGTTCTAACCAATCCTGTGCCAGTGAAGGTAATGGAGTAGCTCCCAGAAGGAAGAGGGGTCTTTGGTTTGGGTCGTTCTATCACTTTTGCACAGTGTTGGAAGCAGAAGGAGGAATTTCTGGAAGCTGCCACGCTGCCCTTCCTGAGAGCAGGGCTCTCGGCAGCAGAGCTGTGGGCTCTGTGGCCTGGGGAATAATCAGAGGTTTGGGGGGAAAGATGGGCCCAGAGGGTGGGGGCTGGGCTGGGGGCTCGGGGTGAGGAGGAAACAGGCCTGTCTGCCCCTGGCCGCAGCCTTGGTGCCTGGACGTGCAGCGTGGGTCTCTCCCCCAGGCTTCTCCGCTCCCTGCACCTTCGCGGCCGCTGTGTCAGGGGCCAGTGGCAGCGTGCTCTGGGAGAGGGCCGTGGCCCAGGATGTGGCCCTTGTGGAGTGCTCTGTCCTGCAGCTGGAGGGGAGTGGGGCGTCTTCCGCCTGCATCCTTGTGGACGTGTCTGGTGCTTTCGCTGCCCTCGATCCGTTCACAGGTAGGCCGGCCAGGTGGCCACACGGGGCTGGAGTGGGAGGGAGGTCTGAGGTCGGGGCACTGTGCTCTCGAGGACGGCGGGGACAGTGTCATCAGGGTAGTGAGGGAGGCTCCAGGGCTTGGGGGGAGTCTCCCCATGAGCAAGTGACCACTCGGGCTGCATCCACGGCCCCACCTGGCGACTCAGTATTTTATATTTTAGGACTGTGTTTGGCATTTCAACTTCAGTCTTGGTTGTGGGAGCCGTTCTTGATTGTGCCCCACCGTGAGGCGAGCTCTGCTAGGAGTGAGTAGAGGAGAGTGGGCAGCTGCCAGGCTCGGGCCCTCAAGCTCGGGGACACGTCTCCCTGAGCCTCGGGTAACGAGCCACGTTCAGGCACCGGGGAAGGAGCGAGCGGGAGGTGGGGGGACTGAGTCGCCTATACCTTCCCAGCAGGTAAGGAATTCTAGGTTGACTCTACATTTAGTAGAAATTGGGGTTTGAAAGGGAGGAAAGGAAAGAGCAGGCTGGAAATACTGTAAGAATTAGAGGACTCCGCTAAAACAGGTGCTCAGATCGGATCACGCCGGTGGGCAGGCGGTTGGGTCAGATCCGGCACAGCCACCCGTCCTTCGTCACCGGGCAGTGGCCTTCGTGGGGAAAGGGGCCCGGTGCCTGCCACAAGGCCGTGGCTGAGCACTGGCCCCGGGGGGCTCTAGAGCCGAGTATTAGAAAGTGCAGATGAGCAAGGGAGGCAGGAGAAGGCTGCAGTTCCCGGAAATACCGCTCGAGCCCTTGGGTGTAAAACCACCCAGTTTTTTCACGTGTGCGTTGACTCTCCCAACGGCGGTGCTGCCCTCCCGAGGGACCCTGCCTCTGCGTGTCGGCGTGTCCCCTGCGGGGTCTCCGGGGCGGTGGGTGCGCGTGCAGACAGCTCTGCTCTCTAGGGGACACCCTGTGGAGCCGCCCGAGCAGCCTCGGGACGAACGCCTCTGTGCTGGGCCCAGTGCTGCGGGTGCCCGACGGTGACGGCGACGGGACCCCTGACCTGCTGGTGCTCACCAGGGAGGAGAAGGAGGTGCTGCTTGGGGGCGAGGGGCACGGGGTCCCCCGTCTGTGTCCACTCCCGGCAGGCCGTGACCGGTGCCTCTGTCCACGCAGGTCGGCGTCCGCCTCTATTCGGGCAGCTCCGGGCTCCAGATCGGCCGCCGGGGCAGCCTCGGGCGCGAGGGCACGGGCGGCCCCCTCCTCCGCGTCACCAGGACGGGCGCCCACTATCTGCTCTTCCCCTGTGGTGTGTGGCCGCGCCCCGGCTTCGCCCTTGGGGGAGGCGCTGGGCTCAGGTGACCTCCATACCCTCAGGGACCCGCGGCTGTCCTGAGGCCGCCCCTTCACCACAGCAGGGGCCAGCAGCCTCCGGAGGGCCCCCTGCGAGCGGCTTATGGGGATCTGGCAGTCCCCGGGCTGTGGGGGGAGGGGCTGGTTGTCCCCAGGCCAGGGACGGCCACTGTGTTCCTGGAGGCTGAGCTGACGACGGGCACACCTGTCTTGGGTAGCAAGTGCCCTGTGCGGCCGCTCCGTGAAGCACCTCTACGAGGAGGTGACTGGAAGACCGAACCTGCTGAAGACGGACCCCGTCTGGGAGCGCAGGGTCAATGCCAGCGCCCCCAGGACGCCCCTGCACAGGTGGGTGTTGGGCAGTGCCTCTCCACACACCCAGACCCTGCACCCAGCGTCCCACGACCAGTGGAGTGGGGTGGGGGTGGGGAGCCGTCTGGGAGCACACGGGGAGCCGAGGGGCAGAGGCTGTGCTGGGCCATTCCGGGCTCAGCCTGAGAAACTGGCAGCCAGAAGCAGAGGAAACTGAGGCAGAGGATGCCCCACCCCCCACCCTGGCCGAGTGCCGTTTCCGGGTCAAGAGAGAGCTTGCTGAATGTTTCCAGGCGCAAGAACTAAGAAACACAGGGTCCCGCTGCTGGGGGCGGGGGTCCCAGCCCCTACCTCGGTGTCCGAGCCGCTGGCCCTGTGCTTCGCCTCCCTCCTTGTTCAGCTCCGGAGCCATCCAGTCCCTGATGAGTGTTCCTGGGAAGACGGGCGACGACCTGCTTCTCGTCGGCTCCGAGGCCTGCGTGCTGCTGGATGGGCAGGAGCTGACGCCCACCTGGGCCTTCGGCGCCACCCAGGTTCTGAGGTACCAGGTTCTTCTCTGGGAAACCGGGCTGCTGTGAGTGGGGTGCAGGGCGTGGGCCCCACTTGGGGAGGGGCAGCTCACGGCAAGGGCCTCTGGCCTGTCACTGTTCCCCCTTCACTGGCGTCAGCCCCCTTCCAGGTGTGGCCATGGGTGGATGGTGCCCTGGGTCGTCTTCTCCTCCCAGAGACGCCCCTGCAGACTCCTCTTCCCTCGTCTTCCAGAAAACCCACCTTTGGTCACTTCACTCCGGACGTGGGGGCAGTGGCCATCGAGAACGGAACCGGCATCGACAGACAGGTGGGCTGTGCTTCCTCCTGAGGCCCCCATTTGTTCCCGGCAGATGGTGGACCCAGGAGGCCACTGCTGGGCTCAGGGGCCTTGGGGGGCAAGTGGGGGTCCTGGGGGCATCCAGCAGCCCAGTGCCCTGCAGTGCCCCTCTCCTCAGATCTGGCTGCTGGACCTCAGCACTGGGGCCGTGCTGTGGAGCCAGCCCCTCCCGGGCCTCCCTGGGGACCCCCCGTCCGCCAGCCTGCTGACCGCAGACCACCGCTCAGCCTTCTTCTTCTGGGGCCTCCACGACGGCGAGAACCAGACGGTATGGGGGGCACACAGATAAATGGAGGCTGTGAGAGGTCCCGAGAGGAAGGGGTAATCAAGGGGGCTTTGGGAAGAAGACCCCAGACCTGAGTGGGGTAGGGAGGAGCCCAGAGCTCCACGTGGAGGAGGCGGAGGGAGGGCTGGAAGGGGCTGCGGAGTTGAGGTGGGGGCCCCGGTGCTCTGGGCATAGTCGCCTTGCCCTGGCATGCAGACGCTGCGGTCAGCTCACTGTGTCCTCCCCAGGAGGCTGGGGGCACCCAACACCGGCTCTACATGTTCCACCCCACCCTGCCCCACGTCCTCCTGGAGCTGACCAATGTCTCTGCCAACATCGTCGCCTTCGACAGTGAGTGCGGCCGTGGGGGACTGACTGGGCCCCTGAGCTGGGCAGCCCCTGATGGCCGTGTCCCCACAGTGGTCCTGTTTGAGCAAAGCCGCCACGCCGCCTGCATCCTCCTGACGGGCCCGATGGGCCCCGAGGCACCCGGGCTGGTCTCCGTGACCAAGCAGAAGGTGAAGGACCTTGTCCCGGGCAGCCGGGTGTTCCGCCTGGGCGCGGGCGGTTCAGACAGCGACGAGGCCACCCGGGACCGGTTCTCCCGGCTGTGGTACCTGAGCGGAGCGTGACGCGCCCAGCGGCGAGCGGTTAAACGGAGGATGTGCAGCCCACCCCCAGGCTGAGCCTCCCTCTCCGTAGAGCCGCACCAGGGGCTGTGCCCAGGCCCCTCTGTTTCTCCTCTCCCACCTCTCCTGGAGTGGTGGTGGTAGGGGGTCCCGGGACCCTGAGATGTGCCCCCGGTTCATTTCCAAGTCCAGGGCTGGCGCCGCGCAGCCCCCCAGCCCCTCAGTGCTCCTGCTTCTCCAGCATCTCTCCAGGCTTGTGGGCAGAGCCCCGGTGTCCCGGGCCTGTCCTGCAGAAGCCCCCCGTCTGCACCAGCCTCCTGGGACCCCCCACCATCCTCGCACCTGGCACCCAGGCCCCGGCGTGTCCCGAGGCCGCTCCAGCCCCCATGCCCTGCCCAGTGCTGAAGGGGCTCTGGAGGAGGGTCTCCCTGACAGGCTGGGGGCTCCTAGCCCACTCACCAGCCCCTGTGGAGGGTTCACACTGTGTGCCGGCTGCTCGTGCCGTGGGTGTGCCAGTGACCAGGCCGGTTTGCACCTTCTGTTCACACTGGAGCTGCCCACCCACTCCAGGCACTGGGCGCCCCGGCCTCGCGTCTGGCCTGGCCTCACCTCTGTGCCTTGTTGCTCCGCGGTGCCCCTGTGCTCGCCAAGCCTTGTCACCAAAGAGCCTGAGGACCGAGCAGCTGCTGTGGAAGAAACCGGAAATAAAGGTTTTTGCACTGTCTGCAAAGCCCCTGCGGGGGCAGAGGCCTCACCCTCTGCTCCTGGGCAGCCGCGTGGGTGGTCCTGCGGGGGTGGGCATTTCTGGAGCACAAAAGCACAGGGCCCAGGGAGTGGGGCTTCCCAGGAGCATCCGTGCCCTGAACCTGGAGCAGACTCTGGACAGGGTCACGAGAGCAGCCACAGGTGGCCGGGCGATGGCGCCTGAGCCAGCAGCAGAGTGGACAGAGCAGCCTTGCTGCCTGGGGCCTGGCCCGGCCGTGCACCCCACAGCTCCCACCTTGGAGCAGGCTCAGTGGGAGCGGCCCCAAGAGGCCTGGGATCCAAGCCCTCCTGGCGGGACTCACCTGGCACTGCCCACCTACCCCAAAGACTGCATCCCCCAAGGGCTGCAGGCCTGGGAGGGCTCTGTCCTCAACCCCAAAGGAACCCTCCGCTGACCCTCGCGTGCTCACTGTGAGCCAAATGGGTCCAACTGAGGGTGCGGCTTTTATTTCTGGGCCAGATGTGGGTGGGAGCAGGAGGGCAGGGCCAGCTCCCAGTGGGGAGCGTGTGGTGGGGGTGGTACTCACAGCTGTGCCCCCAAAGGAGTCAGGACTGTTCCTGGGGTGGGGGGTGGGGGGAGACGAGGCCAGGCGGACCCTCACCATGAAAGCTCTGTGCATCCCGGGGAAGGTTGGTTCCAGCGCGAATCAGACTTGTCAGGAGGTCGCACTGTCGGGATCACCTGCGTTCACACCTGGGGAAGGCACACAGCCGCCGGGAGGAGAGGCTCCTGGTGGGTGGGAGCCGGGGGCAGTGGGAGTGGGCGGTGGGAGCCAGGCCACGGTGTCCCTGTGGGACAAAGCTGGGACAGGGACGGTGACGGTCAAAGGGTTCATGCAGAAATGGCCTCTGAGACATCGCTGGAAGGGGGGACTGATGCAGGCCGAGCACTTGGGGTCCCCACTATGGGTTGCAGGGGGCAGTGGCTGCCCCTGGCCTGGGGAAAGTTTGCCATGGGGCTTGCATTCTCCACGAAGGACAAGGCCCTGTTGGGAACCACGGCCTTGGTTCCTGGCTCCCAGGGCCACAGTGAAGACGTGATGTCAGGAGCCCTGCGTGGCCCTATTCGTATCTCCCGTCAACCTCTTTCTGGGGTACGGGCCCCACTTTTGCCATAAGCGAGGTCAACGGATCCTCCCGTTGGGGAACTGGAGCCGGGGCTGGTCCTTTCTGGGGAGGTGGGGACCTGGCCAAGGACAGACTGTTGCGGGGCCCAGGGCAGGGGCTCGGGGGGCTGGGCCCTGGTGCTAGAGGGAACCCCGGGCGGCTCAGACCTGAGGCTGGAGGACACTGGCCACCAGCTGTCACACAGGAGGAGCTGAGGGCACTGAGAGGCAGCTAGGAGTCGCCTCTTCCCAGTGGGGGCCTCCGGGGGGCCCGTGTGGTCAGCTCCCCCTTCCTGGTGCCCAGCATCCACCAGGGTGGGGACCTGGGCCTGCCCTCGCTTGCGGCTCCTGGAGGCTGGGGCTCAGCAGGAGGGGAGCGGTCAGCAGGGGCCTCAGGCTGGATGGGCCAGGGGTCTCTGAGGGGCAGACAGAAACCTGGGTAGGGGTGGCTGGGCGCAGCCCCCCTCTGGGGGCCTCAGGCTGGGGTGGGGGCTTCACAACACTGAACTCCGTGAGGAAGCTCGTGCCCTGGGCGCCATAACAGGGTCTTCCAGAAGCTCCCGGGAGCTGAAGCCCCAGCTCCACTTGCAGCTTCATGGCGAGGCCACCCTGGGCAGGTGGGAGTGGGGCTGAGGAGAGCTGAGCCCACTGCACCCCCAGACCAGGAGCACCCCTGGGCGCATTTGAGGCAGTAGGGTCACGGTGATGCACAGGGCGCCCCGAGATGAAGCCGCAGAACTTCAGGCACCTAAGAGGGGAGGGGGTGCCAGGGCTGCAGCGGCCATGGGGAGGGGGGCCCTTGGGCAGGGGATGGGTGGGACGGCCAGCGAGCTGGCGCTCCAGGCTGGGGAGGGTCTCACGATCTAGGGGATGGGACCAGGAAGCGGTGGGCTGGGGGCAGGAGGGGGTGAGGGGAGTTGGGGGCACGTGCCCACTGCAGTGCCCCTCGTCCTGCGGTTTCTTGTGCAGCAGGCCTGGCGCTTCCGGGGGCCGGCAGGAGTGTGGTGGGCGACCCCTCGCACCTCCCCCCACCGTTGATTCTGAGTTAATCCCACCCCCCCACCCAATCCCGCAGTGGCTACAGGGGGTTTGTTCAGAAATGTGGTGTCTCTGCAGCGCAAGGCCAAGGTGTGTGGGATTCCCGGGCCTGCTCCCCATGCCCCCTGCCCAGCATGTCCCCCCACCTCATAATCCCTGAGAAGGAGCCTGGGCTGGGGAGGCTGGAGCTGAGGGCCTGCTCCACTCACACAGCCCCTTTTATAGGGGTGGGGCCTGAGAACTCCCGGGGAGCAGCGGAATCCAGCCCAGATGCTACCCCTTATGGGGGGCCCCTTTCAACTCTGTCTTCTTCAGAACCCAGTCACTAGCGCAGCCACTGGGGCCTTTTGGGGAGGAGTCGTTGGACCCCCAGGCCCCATGACGTCACCAGGTCTCCCTCCAGTCTCAGCAAGCCCCGTCCTCCGAAGGCGCTCCCCAGCCTGGGTGTGTGTGGGGGGTCCCACCATGCCCCAAGCTGATCCTGACCGGGACACTGTAGGGGGTCTCTTGGGGTCAGAGCACAAAGCTGGGATGGGGGGACTGGATACGTCCCAGGCGGGTGCCCAGGGGTGGGGATTCTGGGAGGGCGGCCTGGGCGACCCGGAGCAGCTGAGGTGGGTGACTGAGCCCCCGGGCCCCCCTCCCCAGCCGCCGCAGCGACCTCCAGGGCCTGGCCCGGGGAAGGGGGCAGGGTGCCCGACGTCCTCGCCCTCCTCGCAGAGGCCATGGCCTGCAAAGGGGAGACTGGGGTGCGGGAGATCCCGCGCGCGGAGAAGGACGGTGGCCGGCAGGCGCTGGCTCCGCAGCTGCACGCCCTGCTGGGGTCCTGCGTGCCCACTACCACCCGCTCCATCCGCGCGCCGAGGGGACGGGTGTAGGGCCACCCAGGGGTCCCGCCCCCCCACCCCGGCCCAGACCCAGCATGTGCGCGCAGGGCGCCCGCCGGGGGGCGCGGGGAGGACCGCAGGGGTGCGCTTGCCCCGTCGCCCACGTGACCCTCCCGCGGCCCCCGGCCGACTGCCTTGGAGAACCCCGCCCTGGGGTGGGGGGCTTGAGCGCCTCAGGGCTCCGGGGGGCCGCGGCGGGAGTCACGTAGGGGGGGGGCGCGAGGGGAGGGGCGCGAGCGAGGGGAGGGGCGTCATGGAGGGGCGGGGTCAGGGGGGAGGGTCTCGGGGCGGGGAGGGTGCACCGGGGTGAGGGGTGGCTTCTACGCCCGCTGAAACCCCCACCCCAGCCAGGGCCCGCCGCCCTGTCGCCCGCCTACGCCCCATTTGTGGCGCCCTCGGGATGCGCAGAGGTCCTCGGCTGAGGGGCTGTGGGGTGCGGGTGGGACCCCAGCCCGGCCGTGTGCGCCCCCAGGCTGGGGCTGGGTGTGGCTGGCCTCGTGGTGCCCGCGCTCGGGGCCGCTGGGTGAGTGCGCGGGTGCGCGGGCTGCGGGCAGGTGTGCGGGACGCTGCGTGGCCCTGCGCGTCAGTCGGCGCTGGGTGTGCGCGGGCTTGGTCTTGCTGCGAGAGAGACGCGGCGAGGCGACCGCTGTCTCCGTTGTGGGCCTGGGCCGGTCCGTCAGGCTGGGGGCGATGACCCCTTTCCCCAGGGGCCTGGGCGGGGCGGAGACCACGCCCAGAGAGCCCCAGGCCTGCGGGGAAGGGGCTCAGGACCTCATTCCCGGCCTTCCTCCCCTCCTCCAAGAACACCCCACCCTGGTCCTCCAAGCTGGGCCCAGACCCTGCCCCGCCCGCTGGGCAGAGCTGTTGACCCATTTTAGGAGGTAGAAGCGCGCTTGTTTCTAGTTTCTTGAAAATGGAGCCTGCACTCCAACCCACCCCACTCGGGGTGCTGGGGTGGGGTGGAGGCTGGTCTGGGCCAATCCCAGGCTTTAGGCCAGGAGCCCCCAGACCCTGAGGTCTGAGTCCATTTCACCTGCTGGCCAGGCCAGTTCCAGGACCAGTGGTGGAGACAGGGACCCAGAGCCCGTCGCCTGCACCTGTCAGGGCGTCACCTCCCCTAGATTAGTGCCCCCACCCACCCGCCTGTGCACTGGGAGATCAGGCTGGCCCAGCCCTGACTGCCCTCTCCAGATGGGTGCAAGGCCACCCACAGCTGGGGCCTACCGGCGCCTGGGGACACGTGGCCTCCCTGAGCCCCTGCGGTGGGGGGCGGTCCTTGAAGGGCCTGGCCTCAGCTCCAGGGGTCCTGCTTTGGAAAGACTGCAGGCAGGTGGGCTCCAAGAACGCTGGCCAGTCCCCACCCAAGCAGGTGGGCCCTGACAGGAGGGGGCTCAGGCCCTGCTCTGCGTCTCCACTTCGCACTCAGACCTGGGCCTTCTCCAGTCCCCGCCCTACGGACCCACCCCATCACCACTCATTAAGGTGTCAAGAGCATAAGCCCCCGCCCTGCTCCCCTCAGCCCACCCCCAGCTGGGGGAGGGGCTTGTTTTTGTCCAGTTATCCTCTCCACAGGGACAGCGTCTTGGGAGTCAGCCGGGTCCCCAGGTCCCTGCAGGGCCCAGCGCCCTCACCCTGGTGGGGCCAGTAAATGTGTGACTCATGTCTGTGTGTCTCCAGATTATCCTCGCTGTGCAAGGGGGACCCTGCGGTGCCCCTGTGTGTGGGAACACGGGGTTCCTCTCTTCAGGACCCCGAGGGCTATGGGACTACCAGCCCCCACCCCGCCCCCACACCCCGTCACGGATGCTGGGCAGGCCCCAGGGGTCCCCGGGGCGGGGGAGGGTGTTGTCGGGCCCCAGGTGCGGGCTGCAGGGCCTGCCGGTAACGAGGGCCTGGGGACCAGGGGGGGGCACACCCCGGCCCGCGCGACGCCCTCAGCCCCTCCCAAAGCGCTTCCCCGGAGACCCCCAGGCGGCGCCGCGGGCTGGGGCAGCCCGGGCGGGGGAGCGCAGCGCGCCTGGGCGTGTGAGCCGGGGCAGTCCCGGAGGGGCCGCCGGGGTGCCGAGCGCGTCTCGGCGGGGCTGCGCGGGGTCCGCGGAGCGGCTGGGGGCGCGCGGCGCGGGCGCGGCGCCGGGCGCGGGGGGCGCTCCCGGCCGGGATGAGCTCACCGCAGTCGCGCCGGAGCTGAGCGCCGAGCCGGGCGGCGGCACCGCGGGCGGCGGCTCCTCGGCGGTCCGGCCACCATGCCGGGCTTGGACGCGTGCGAGCTGGGGGCGCAGCTGCTGGAGCTGCTCCGACTGGCGCTGTGCGCCCGAGGTGAGCGGGCCGGGCGGGGACCCAGGGCCCGGCGGCCACGTGCGCGGGGCTCGGCGGGGCCGGGCGCCGGCGGGGGCTGCAACTTTGGGGACGCGGCCCCTCCGCCGGGCGCTGGCGGGGCTAGGTGCCTTCGTCCAGGACGGGGCGCAGGGCCGGCGGGTGTGTCTGCGAAATCAGGAGGGCAGCAGCCTGCCGCGGGACGTCCTCTCCCGCGGGTGTGGCTGGAGCGTGCGCGGCGCGCGGGCGCGAACCCCGAGAAGCCGCGAAGTGCCATGGGAGGGGGCCGAGGAACCGGTGTCCGGGGCCCCAGGTCCCTACGGGAAGGGGCTTTGGGGACTCCCAGTCCTGGGGCACCCTGGGAGGGGGCCCCAGATCCTGAGCCGAGGGGTTCAGAACCTCCCCCAGGCCTGTCAGAAGGTGCTCAGAGCAGAATGGGGAGGCTCCAGATCATTGGGGGAGCCCCTAGAGGACGTAGGAGGGCAGAGCTTCTGCCCTAAGCAAGGCCCTGCGGTCACCCACCAACGCCAGCCCCTTGGGGCCTTTGTTCCCCAGCCCTGGCCGGGAGTCAGGGAGTCAGGGAGGGGCTGGAGCAGGCCGCCATTCCACCCGGGGCCTTCTCCAGCCCCAGGGCCCTCCAATGCATTTGGGCTGGAGGCTGCTCTGCGCGCTCTCATGGCTCCCCCCGGCCCCATCAGCCCCCTCAAGCCCCCACCCCCTCCCTCTGCAGTCCCTTTGGGCAGTTGGCCAGATGGGGAGTCCAGTTTGGTGCTCGAGTGCCAGGGCAGCTGGTGGCAGCTGCTCACGCCCCTTCCCGGCCCCCAGTCCTCCTGGCTGACAAGGACGGGGGGCAGCCGCCCCCGGACGAGTCACTGGAGGAGGCAGCTCTGGGGTACCGCGCCCCGGGGCAGAGGAGCCTCCTGGAGATCAGGCAGCTGGACCCCGACGACGAGAGCCTGACCAAGTACAAGCGGGCACTGCTGGGGCCCCCGCCGCCCGTCGTGGGTAAGGTGGGGGGCGTCCTGCACTGCCAGGGAGGAGGGGCCCGCGGGGCGCCCTGTGGACCTGCAGTTTCTCGGCAGATCCGGGCCTGCCCCACGTGCAGGTGACGCGGCTGACGCTGATGTCCGAGGAGGCCCCCGGGCCCATCACCATGGACCTCACAGGTGACCCCCCCGGCACCCGGGGGCTCCCGGGTGCCGCCCCCCTATGTTGGGCGTCCTGGGGGAGGGGCTCAGCCCACCCCCGAGCTCGGACCTCAGCTGCCCTTTCCCTACCAGGGGACCTGGCTGTGCTGAAAAACCAGGTGTTTGTCCTGAAGGAGGGCGCTGATTACAGAGTGAGGATCACCTTCAAGGTGAGCGCGGCTGTGCTCGGGGGTGTCCTCAGCCAGCCGGGGGCCCCGAAGGAGGGTCCTGGTAACACCCTCTGTGCCCCCAGGTCAACAAGGAGCTCGTCTGTGGCCTCAAGTGCCTGCACCACACCTACCGCCGGGGGCTGCTTGGTGAGGGGGGCGCGGAGCGGCCGGGAGGGGGCGGGGCAGGGCCGCGGGCGGGGAGGGGCGCCGGGCGGGCAGCTGCGCCCTGACGCGCCGCCTCCCGCAGTGGACAGGGCCGTCCACATGGTGGGCAGTTACGGCCCGAGGGCCCAGGAGTACGAGTTCGAGACCCCAGTGGAGGAGGCGCCGCGGGGCGTGCTGGTGCGGGGCTCCTATGTCGTCACCTCCTTGGTCACCGACGACGACAGGACGGCCCACCTGTCCTGGGAGTGGGGCCTCCACATCTGCAAGGACTGGAAGGACTGAGCCGACCCTTGGGGCTGCCTCCCACAGGGACCCCAAGCCCTCCCCAGCCCCCTCCCTCAGTGACCGGACCCCCATGCCCTCTGCCCACCTGGGACCCCCACCCCCAGCCTGGCACGGTGTCCTCAGTGTCCGATTAAACGTCTGTCTGTGCCCGCGGTGTCGCCTCTTTCTGCCCCCCCTCCCACGCGGGCCTTATCTCCCTTCCGAGCCCGGGTGCCAAGTGGCCGCTGCTGCTTGGCCCCCGGCTCCTTATCTGCCCCTGCCCCGGGCCACCAGCTGCCGCTGCTCGGGGCCTCAGGCCCGCAGGGGCCGGGGTCAGGACCTGGGGGCCCCTCGGGGGCGCCCCCGGAGGAGGAGCTGCAGGAGGGCGGGGTGCGGATGTTGAGCCGCCACACCCTGGGCCCGGCCCTGCAGCCCACCCCGCCCTGCTGGTGGAGTTCTGTGAGTGCCCGGGGCGGGTGGGCGCGGGCGCAGGGGTCTCCTCCACCAACCCGGCCACTCTCGCTGCACCCCCTGCTCTCCGGCTCCCACAAACAGCAGTGGCGGCTCCGGGGCTGAGCTGGGCCTGGTGTGTGCCGCCTGGGCCCGGGGTGGACCCCGCTCCCCGCCGTCCCCCACCCTGTGCTGCCCCTTCACCACCTGGGGGCCTTCTGGGGGAGTCCCCGGATGCCTCGGGCAGGGTGGCCACCGTGCTCTGCCGAGGGCCGAGGCACCGATCTAGGCTTAGCCAGCCACATGGTCGGCACGTTCTTGTGGGTTTTTGCGTTATTTTTTACAACTCTTTAAAAATGTAAAACCCGGTCTCGGCTGGCAGGCCTCAACAGCCGGCCAGTTGGCTGACGCCCCCGCCTGGGAGAGTGGGGAGCAGCCTCTCTGTTGGGGGCTTCCTGGCCCAGGAGCCCCGAGCCTGGGGTGCCCTGAGGAAGGGGCTAGGACTCAGGTCGGGCTCCTAAAGGAGTCATGACCATCCCCGAGGGACGGCCGTGGGAAGGCCGATGGGGGGGGTCTGCGAGGGTGGGGGGCCACTCACGACGCCCCCCCCAGATGCCCTGTGGTGTGGGCACTGCAAGGCCCTGGCCCCCGAGTACAGCAAGGCCGCCGCCCTGCTGGCTGCAGAGTCTGCCCAGGCCACCCTTGTCCAGGTGGATGGGCCCGCGGAGCCGGAGCTGACCCGGGAGTTTGGAGTGACCGGGTACCCCACGCTCAAGTTCTTCCAGGACGGGAACAGGACGCACCCCGAGGAGTACACAGGTAGGGGCAGCGCTGGGGCCTGGGGGTGGCCTGCGGGCCGGAGCATGGCCGCAGCTGAGGGGTCCCCCCACAGGCCCCCGAGAGGCCGAGAGCATCGCCGAGTGGCTGGGGCGGCGGGTGGGGCCTAGCGCCGCGCGGCTGCAGCAGGAGGAGGAGGAGGCGCGGGCGCTGCTGGAGGCCCACGAGGTCGCCATCCAGTTGGGCGGGGGCCGGGGCTGGGCCGCGGGAGGGGACCTGGGGGCCAGGCAGCCCCACCCGGTGCCCGCAGGACCTGCAAGACGAGGATGCGGCCACCTTCCTGGCACTGGCCAAGGATGCCCTGGACCTGACCTTTGGCCTCACTGACCAGCCACAGCTCTTTGAGACGTTTGGCCTCACGAAGGACACTGTGGTCCTTTTCAAGAAGGTGGGACGGGGTGGGGGCGGGGCCTGGATGGGCGGAACCAAGTGGGGAGGAGGCGGGGCCAGGTGGGGCTGGGGTGGGCGGGGCCAGGACGGGCGCGGGTGGGGCAGGGCCAGGTGGGGTGGGCGGGGCCGGGCGGGGCGCTGATTGGGCGGGGGCCAGGTGAGGCTGGGGTGGGCGGGGGCCGGGGCGGGTGGGGCGGGGCCACATGAGGTGGGCGGGGCCGGGCGCACGTGCGACCTGGGCCCCGCTGATGTCCACCGTGGTCCAGTTTGACGAGGGCCGCGCTGACTTCCCGGTGGACGAGGAGCTTGGCCCGGACGCCGCCGAGCTGGCTCGCTTCCTCCTCACGCACAGCATGCACCTGGTCACGGAGTTCAACAGCCAGGTGAGTCAGCTGCGGGGGCTGTGTCCACATGGGGGGTATCTGGCACTGGGGGCGTCCTCGTTGGGGCCCCAACCACAAACCCTTCCTTGCAGCCGTCTCCCAAGATCTTTGCTGCCAGGGTCCTCAACCACCTGCTGCTCTTCGTGAACCAGACGCTGGCTGCGCGCGGGCAGCTCCTGGAGGCCTTCGGGGAGGCCGTCCCCCCATTCCGGGGACAGGTACTGGCTAGGCTGGGTGGGCGGCGGGGGGCTCGGGGACGCCCCAGTGGACAGCACCGCTGCCGGGCAGGTGCTGTTTGTGGTGGTGGACGTGGGTGTGGACAACGACCACGTGGCTGCAGTACTCCGGCCTGAAGGCCCAGGAGGCGCCCACCCGACGCTTCATCAACATCGAGACCACCAGGAAGGTCGCGCCCAAGGCCAGGGCGCCCGTCACCGCCGCCACCGTCACCGCCTTCTGCCAGGCGGTGCTCAGCGGGGAGGTGAAGGCCAGTCGGCTTGTCCGCCCCGGAGCAGGGGCCCGGGGTTGTGGACCCTGCAGAGAGCCCTGGGTCGCCCCCCACAGCCCTATCGCCGGAGTCAGGAGGTCCCACCCACTGGGACCTGCGGCCCGTCAAGACCGTTGTGTCAGGAACTTCCAGCAGGTGGCGTCCGATGAAACCAGGAGCGTGTTTGTCAAGCACTGTGCGTGCTGCGGGTGGCGGGGTCCCTGCTGACCGACACTGGGCGTCCTGCTGACCGAGGCTGCACACCCCGTGCCCGAGACGCGCGCTGTGCACCCACTGCCAGGAGACGGCCCGGGCCTGGGAGGCGCTGGCTGAGAAGTACAGGGACCCCGAGGATGTTGTCATCGCAGAGCTGGACGCCACCGCCAGCGAGCTGGAGGCCTTTGCCATGCGCGGCTTCCCCACCCTCAGATTCTTCCCGGCAGGGCCAGGCCGGAAGGTGAGGCCGGCTGGTGGCCGGGGGAAGGATGGGGATGCGGCAGGGCCCACCTGCTCCCGCTGGGGCTGGTCACCCCTCAGGCTATCTGGCTTGCGGGGGTGGGGGGGTGGATGGGGGCGGGGCCGTGGGAATGGGCGGGGCCCGGGAGAGGGACGGGGCCCGTGGGGCTGGGACAGGCCCTGGGGTGGGCGGGGCTCCGGGAAGGGGCGGGGCCTTGTGAGGGGCGGGGCCCGCCCTCCCGGCCTCGTCCCTGCAGGCGATCGCGTACAAAAGCGCCAGGGATATGGAGGCCTCCTCCAAGTTCCTGGATCATGGGGGCGAGCTGCCCGTGGAGGAGCCAGGAGCCCCCTCCCCGGTGGGTGTCCCTACGCCCCTGGTCCAGGTCCCCTCTAGAACCGGGGATCAGGCGATGGCTGGTCTGCGGCCGACGGTGGCGCTCTGAGCAGACCCCCCCCCGGCCTTTCCAGGAGACACCCCCGACCCCACGGCGGGGCCCAGGGAGGAGCTGTAGCACCGCCCAGCAGCCTGTCTCCGCACAGCCGTGAATAAAGAGCTCCGCCCGACTGCGTGTGGTTCCTGGCGAGGCTGCCCGGTGGCCGCCCCCGCAGCCCTCGGCCTCCCGGCCGATCCATCCTGACGGTGGGAGGTGCGGGTGCCCAGCCCCCGGACGGGGCGGTGCCAGCCTCTGCCTGAGGCCTGGGGCAGTGCGCCCACCCGACCCCGCCCCAGCAGACACAACACTCCTCAGGCAGGAAAAGGTTTAAGATGGGTTTATTCCATTATTATCCAAGTACCTTTGAAAAGACCTCTGTACAAGTCAGCGCATGAAAAACAGGCCCAGGCAGCCACCCGCAGCCTGGCCTGGGAATGTACATATTTACAAGGGGCCCAGTGGACACAGGCAGGGCCCGCGGGGTCAGTCGCAGGGGAGGTGCCCACCACTGCCCGAGGGCACGGGACTGTCGCTGGTGTCGCTCCACGGCGACGAGACGAGCTGGTTGAAGGCACTCAGTGGCAGGTCGTTTAAAGGGGCCCCACAGGGCCTGGAGCTGCTGGCCCCGCTCGAGGGTTAGGTGGGCTCTGCAGTCAGCAGCGGAGGGTGCCCCCAGCACACACGGGCAGTGGTTGCGGGCACAGGCAGCCCACCTGCCGACCCAGCCCTGGCTGCACGGGGCAAGCAGGGTGGGCAGGGGCCTGGCCAAGGCACCCTTGGGTGGGGGCTGCCCATGCTGGGTGAGGATCGCACCAGCACCCTCAGTCCACCTTCTCCACCTTCCCTATGATCTTCTCTTCGAAGATGGGCAGCATGGCCCCGTCCTCACGCACTTCCTCGAACACCACGCCACAGTCGAACTCGTCGCTCGCCTTCTTGAAGTAGTATCTGGGCCGGCAGGGGCGGGGGCAGTGAGGGTGGCAGGTAGTGAGAGCGGCACCGAGGCTGCCCACCCCCCTCCGGTGCCCCCAGCGCCCCAGCCCTCAAGGCAGTTCCGCTTGGTGTGTGTTTGCCGAGCCCCGGATCCATGGGAGGGGGCCTCCCAGGTTTGTGTTCTGCTGAGCTTCCCGGGGTGGCCCTCGGCAGAAGGGGGCACTGCCCTAAGCCCCTTCTGCCCACTAGTGAGGGGCTGATGGGCTGGGAGGCAAGATGGCCCTGAACTAGGTCCCCGCAGACTCCTGTGGCCCCCCGGGGTGGCATCTGCTGGAGAACTCTGCTCTGGGTGCTCAGCGCATGGCGGGGGGGGGGCAGCCAGCCCCACAGGCTATGCCCAAGCACAAGGGGAGCTGAGGCCAACGGACGAGCCGTGGGAGGCCCACTCTGCCTGGCCCCCCAGGGCTGATGGTGTCCCCAGGCAGGGGCTGCAGCACAGAGCCCCCACGGTGGATGGCTGCCGCGCCGCCCCAGGGCCTACCTGTAGCTGCCCTTCTTGGTCAGCAGCTCCTTGAACTGGCCCAGGGTGACCCCACGGCCACGCACCAGCGTCCGGTAGGGGATGGGCTCCCCGCAGAAGTAGTAGGCCACGACAACGCCGTCGCACGGCTGGGCGCCCCCCCCACCGGCCTTCTTCTGTGACTTCGTCCTGGGGGCAGAGATGCAGCTCAGGCTGGGTCGGGCCCAGGCCACCCAGGGACCCCTCCTGAGCCTGGGGCTCCGGGATCCCCTGGAGACAGAGCAGGGCCCCAGTGCCGAGCGCTTCTCTCTGGGGCACGTCCACGAGGCCACATCACCTGCCACAGTCCCCATGAGCCTTGCCGGGCTCGGCCCCCAGCCTGGCGGCTGCCTGCACCCCACCAATCCTGCTAACCTCGCTCCTCCCCACGCTGGATGCTCGGCTCGCCCCTGGCCCTCTCCCCAGGTCCTGCAGTGGCTGGAGCACGCACACAGGGCACCTCAGCCCTGGCTTGTCAGACTGCCCGGGTGCCGCGCCCACGCCAGCCCCACCTCTGCTTCGTGGGCGCCCTGCTGGTTCTCCTCTCCTCCTCCAGGCGCCTGCGGGCCTCCTCCAGCTGCGTCAGGGGATTGGGGGCCGGGTTGGGGGGCATCGTGGGGTCTTGGATGAAGAGATGGGAAGGCTGGACGGAGTTCCGGAGCTGAGCACTGACCCAAGGGTGCACGGCCCCGGGACGCTCCACGGACAAGGGCCTGGCGCTCTCGTGGGCCTGCTGCTTCTTCACACCCGAAGACCTTGGAGGGCGAGAGGGGAGAGCGTCGCAGCACTGGCGCTGCAGGCAGGACACCCCGGGACACGACCAGCCCCTTGTCTTTCCCAAGCCTTTTCCAGGAGGGAGGGAGGGAGGGAAGGGCTCTTCCAGCCCGTTTTCTTTTCTGCACGTGTCCCCTCTTTATACCTCTTTACAGGAACGTTTGTTTCTGACACTTTTATTTCTAAAAATAGCTTTGAGATATATATTACATACTATGAAAAGACTTTTTTAAAAAAATCATTTTTAGTATTTCAAAAAAGTTTGAGATTAAATAAAAGCTCATTATGGAAAACCTGGAATATACAGAAAATCCAAGTTAGAAAATATAAATAATTCCCACCACAATCGAGAAACCTCCACTGAACATCTGGCGCATTTCCTCCCCTGCGGGAACTGGAACTTCGTCCTGACCTCCGCTTGGTGGGACCCGGTAGCCCTGGGACGGCCCCCCTGCCCGGGGCTCCGGGAAACACCAGCCCTCGGCCATGGCTTAGGCCACAGTGGGGGCCTGCCCTCGGCCCCAAGCACAGTCTCCCCATCTCTCGGCCCACGGAGAACCTGGACTTCAGGGCGGCCAGTGCGGGAGGCGGAGGACGGGGGCTGCCCGCTCTGCTGAGCCCGGGCCCGGCGGTCCAGCGGCTCTGCAGCGAGCACCCGGAGGAGCGGCCCCTGCCCCCGGGACACACCGGCACCCTCAGCCCTCACCATTCCCCACCCAGCTCCCCGGCCCCGTCCGAGCGGGAGAGGAGCCGCCGTCAGGCTCTGCCCGGGAGAAGCCACGGCCCCGCGCAGGGCCCAGACGGGCTGGGACCAGGGGCTTCCCCGGGAGAAGAGTGTGAGCCGCCCGCCCGGGCCTCACCCGTGGCCGCTCTTCTTGTGCCGGCTGATCTCCTTCTCGCCCTCGATCAGCCACTGGATGATCTTCTGGTTTTTCTCCGCCTCCTCCGTGGGGCCCGGGGCCTCGGCGCTGGCGACCTTCCCGGAGTCGGCCTTCCTGGCGCTTCTTTTGGGGGCGCTCGCCTTCGCGCTGCGGGAGCAAGGCTCGAGTCACGCGCACCCACACCGTGGAGGCCGCCGGGGACCCCCGCACGACGCTCAGCGGCCGCAGCACGGACGGACGCCGCGGGGAGTGGGGGGCCCTGGCCTCCGCGCCCGCTCCGAGGGGCCACGTCTGAGGCAGTGGCTCCCCGCTCGGGGCTTAACATGGCCGCGAGAGGGGAAGCGTCACCCCAGGAAACCAGGCGAGGAGCCACAGCCCCGGGGGAGACGCGGGGGCTCACCTGTAGCCCAGGCCGTCGGGGGCGCTGGGGGCGGGGCCCGTGCTCTCGGGGTGGCCGCGAGGCCCCGCCCCCCACGCGGCGCCGCCCTGCGCCCTGCGGGCCGCCTCGGCCTCCCCCTGCTCCTTGGGCTTCGCGGGGCCGTGGTGGGCGTGGTGGTGGCCGTGCCGGTGGTGGTGCAGCCCGGCCGCGTGCTTGCCGTGCCCCGGCGCGGCCCCGCTCAGCAGCCCCGGCGGCCTGGCCAGGGGCCCGCTGTCGGGGGAGCGGGACTGGGGGGACTGGCGCCCCGGCGTCCGCAGGACCCGCTGCACGTGCTCGTCGAGGATGCTCTCGGGGTTCTCCTCGTGGATGTCCCGCACCCCGGCACAGCCCGCGTCCGGGCAGCGGGCCGGGAAGTGACGCCACGCCTGGGCGGGGGGCAGCTTGTGGCTCATCCCGGGAGGAAGGGAAGGCACGTCGATGTCCTCGCCCTCTTCTTCCTGTGCGGGACACAAGGTGCCGCCGTCAGCCTGCGCCAGCCGGGGAGCGCCTCGCTGAGGGGCCCCGGGGTGAGGCCGGCCGCCTGGGGTCCCGGGGTCCCAGCTGGTGCCGGCTGTGGGCACCGACTCGTCCCCACATGCTCACCTTTCTTGGATGCTTGTCAGGAAAGACTTCAGTTTTAAGTGAGTTTTAACACTCCTGGGTTAACTGCCATAAATACGCGTTCCCTTACATCTCCAGAGAGAAGACTGCCTTTAGCCCGGAGGAGCCTTTCATTTCCTCTGGTCGTACATACCTGCTTCTTGATAAGGTCTCACATTAGGCTAACTCAATACATCTGACTCTCTAGGAGTCGACAGTACAGAACCTTCTCTGCAAGCTAAACATCTGATCATTTAATTCCAAAGACGCATCACATATTTATTTCACTTACTGAACGACAGTGAATACATTTAATGAGATAAAAAGGAAAGAAAAACCCAGGTTACCCGTGTTTTAGTTATATAAGAAAACCTCCGCAAGTTAACTGGGATTCTGAGCTGCAAACGCTACCCGGACCCCGCAGAGCCCGGCCTCCTGCACCCTGCAGGCGACAGCGGGTCTCACGGCCCGTCCCAGAGCCCCAAGTGGCACGGGCGGCTCTCTGCCCACCACTGGTTTCCCGAACTGGTGTGACAGAAGCACAGGTGCTTTCATTTTACTAACCGGATTAAATCCTAGAACGCTGTCCGGCTCTTCCTCCCCCTGGGGAGCGGCGGGCTGGTTCTGGGTACACTCCCTGCTGCTAAGACACAGCCACCCAATCTTGCCACAGCCAGGGCCTCCACGGAGAGGAGCTCTAAGGCCCAGATTTCAGAAAAGGGCAGCAAAAGCAGACGCACCACTACGATCACCCGCCTCAAAACCCCTCACCCAAACGGCCAGCCTGCCCGACCCACGGCCGCGTGCAGCAAGAGCGAGGCCACAAGCCACGACACCCACTCGGCCTTCCTTTCATACAGTTCCACTCCCCGTGTCAGCAGCACACCTGTTTTAAGAATTATTAACTAGCACAGTGCCCAGGCAGCGCTAACATGAAAGCCGCAACCCCTGGGGTCCTCTGGTGCTGCTTCGCAAAGAGGAAGTTCCGGCTCAGCCGTGGACGCAAGCGGGACTGAGCTGCTACCAAGACTTGCCTTGTTCTCTGGCACCCGGGGCCCCACTGCTTAGCTTTTCAAAGGAGACTGTTAGAACACTTAGATTATGCTCCGAAAGATCCCTCCAACTTCTCAAGAAGGCTCTGGGTGGAACCTGGAAAGAGCCCCACCCCAGCACAATCGGATCCCAGGCGCCTGTGTGTTCTGAGCCCCCACGTGGGTGGGCCCTGGGCCCTGCTGGAGGGTGTGGCTGGGAGCAGGCCCAGCGCCCTGAGGTGAGTCGCCCCAGGTGAACGGTGCGCCTGTAAGATGAAGTCGCTCACCTTCTCCTCTAGAGCCTAGGACAGCCCGGCCCCACTGTGCTGACGGCGGGTCTGGCCTCTGCTCCAGACGCCCCACTCCCTGGCTGTGTCCTTGGGCAAGCAGGAGCTGCTACCTCCTGCAACTGTGGAGAAGACGACCCCGTCAGCAGACACTGGGCCTGCGGCTGGCACCTGCGCTGTGAGCAGTCGAAGGCGGGACCAGGGCATGTCTGCGCCGTCACCCACAAGAGAGGACAGGGCACTGTGTGTCGTGGCAGCAACACTATTTATTAAGAAAGACAGATTTAGGAATGTGTGTGCGGGCGTTGCAGAGGTCTCCCTGAGAGCCCTCTATTGGAGAGGTGCCTAGCACTATCCCCTCTCGAGTTGGCAGCAAGTACACCTGCCTTCCTGGAACCCCAGGATCCCAGGACCCCAGGCTCCGGGAGGTGCTTTTGAAACCACCTGCTGTCTCGACGACGGAGGACTGTGGGGGAGCCAGGCCATCGACTGAATGCCAGTGGCCCACTGGGGAGGCCGGGGCCCGGGACAGCAGCTCAGGGACCCAGTTCTGGGGGCAGGAGAGTGCCCGCTGGGGTCATCGGGCATCAAAAGCCCACCCTCGCATCGGCGTCTCCAGGGTGCAAGGTGCATGCCTGGGGGTAGATTAAGCTGGACCAGCCAGGCTCGCCCACATGATTCCGGGCCTGAGGCGGGCTGGGTCCCTCATTTCCAACAGGAACATTAAGTGAACAGGTGACGCGTGAGCGCCTTTTGGAAGCGGCACCTGTTGCTGAGTTTCAGATAGTCCCAGAGATGGAGGTGAGGCTGGAAGGGGAAATAGCCATCACACTGGGGAAAACAACCAGAACCCACTACTTGGCAACCGTGGACCTGAGTGGACATGATGAGCAGAGGGACGGCAGCCGTGCTAGGGCAGTGCCTGGGCAGGGACGGCAGGAGGGGCCTGGCTGCCCAGAATCCCCATCTTGGCCTGGGGATCACCTAAGGGACCAGTGCAGATGTCTTTTTCTGGCCCCGCCGGCTCCAGAGGCTTCCCAAGAGGCAGCCATTGGAAGATTTAAAAGGATAAAACACTTTTTTTGGGAAGCAAATATTTAAGGAAACCCCTGACAGGTCACAGGCTGACAAAAGAGACAGCAGAACAGAAACTGCAATGACTTTGTAGAATAGTCTAGAAGTGACTATATAGACACTATATATAACAGACAACTACAGCCCTTGAGAAGCAAAAATCAGCAATTCATGAGCAGTGGGATACTCAGATTTCCAGAGGAACCAATTATAAAACAAAGAATGTCCACTTTGCTACAAAAAAGTTCAAAACACACAAAGAAGCAGGGGAGTATGGCTCATTCACAGGGAAAAATGGACAGAAACCATCTCTGAGGAAGTTCAGACCCTGGAATTATTAGTCAAAGATGTTAAATCAACCATTTTAAATATGTTCAATGATTACAGGAATCCACAGACAAATGAAAGAAATCAGGAGAACAATGTATGAAGAAACAGGGGATGTCAATAGGGAGACAAAAATTATAAAAGGAACCAAAAAGAAATTCTGGAGCTGAAAAGTAAAATAGCCGAAATAAAAAATTCACTAGAGATGCTTAAAAGATTTGAAAAGGTATAAGAATCAACAAACTTTAAGAGAAACAACTGAAATTATCCAATCTGAAAAGGCAGAAAAGAAAAAGAATGAAGAAGTATGCACAGAGCCTGAGGATTCCATCAAACGCGCCAACCTGCACTGCAGGACGAAAGCAAGAAAGGGGCAGAGAGAGTAACTGGAGAAATAATGGCCAGAAACTTCCCAAATCTTAAGAAAGTCACGAGCAGAAAACATCCAGCGAGGCAACAAACTCTATGCAGGATAAACTCGAAGAGGTCTGCACCAAGACACATTTACAGTTAAAATGTAGAAAGACAAAGACAAGGAGTTTAATTTTGGAAGTGGTGACAGAGAAGAGACCCATCACCCAACACGACTAAGAGCCAGTTTCTCAGCAGAAACCATGGTGGCTGGAAGGCAGGGGGATGACATATCCAATATCCCGAAAGGAAAAGTCTGTTACCAAGAATTCAAGAGTGCAGGAGAAATGACATTCCCAGAAAATAAAAGCTTGGAAATTTGCTACCAGTAGACTTGCCCAACAAGAAATGCTAAAAGGTGTCTTTTGGGTGGAAAGGAAAGGGCACTAGACAGTAATTTGAAGCCATAAGAAGTAAAAATAAACACCGATAAAGGAAACCACATGGCTAAGTATGAAAGCCAGATTATGGTACTTTTGGTTTGCAATTTCTCTTTTCTTTTCTAGATGTCTTAAAAAACAAATATGTAAAACAATAATTATATGAGTGTAAAAGAGCATATATAAAGACGCCAACTGTGACAACGCAACACAAAGGGGAAGGGATGGAGCTGAGGAGTAGCAGGGGGCTCATACAGGCAGACCTCATCTTACGGTGTCTGCTTTACCGCGCTTCGCAGACAGTTTTTTTACAAATTGAAGCTCTGTGGCAACCCTGCATCAAGCAAGTCTGTCAGCACCAATTTTCCAACAGCTTGTGCTCAGCTCATGTCTGAGTCCCATTTTGGTCACCCTGGCACTATTCCAAACATTTTCATTACTATAGTAGCCGTTACGGTAACCTGTGATCTTCCACGTTGCTACTGTAATTATAGTGCCCATATAAGACGGAGAACTCAGTCCTGTGCTCGGACTGCTCCACAGACCGGCAGTTCCACCTTCCCACCCCCGGCCTCCCTCTTCCCCAAGACACAGAAACACTGAATTAGGCCGGTTAATGACCCTACAGTTTCCTTTGAGTGCTCAAGTGAAAGGAAGAGCCACATATCTCCCCCTTTAAATCAAAAGCTAGCAGTGAGTAAGCCCAGCGAGGAAGGCGCGGCGAGAGCCGAGAGAGGCCAAGAGCTGGGCCTCATGTGCCAGACAGAAAGCCACATTGTGGATGCAAAGAAAAGTTCTTGAGGGAAAAGTACTACCCAGAGAGCACACAAATGTTAAGAAAGTGAAACAGCCTTATTGCCTATATGGAGCAAGTTTGAGTGGTCTGGATAGAAGATCAGACCAGCCACAATGTTCCCTCAAGCCAAACCCTAATCCAGAGCAAGGCCTAATCCCTTAAGCCAAAGCCTAACTCCAATTCCATGAGGGCTGAGGGAGGTAAGGAAGCTGGAAAAGAAAATGTGAAGCTAACAGAGGTTGGTTCCTGAGGTTTAAGGAAAGAAGCCGCTGCCATAACGTGACAGTTCCAGTTGAAGCAGCAGCCAATTATGCAGAGGACCTCGCTGGCTAAAACCACGATGCGTGTGGCTACACTAAACCACAGATTTTCAATGGACATGCAACAGCCTTTTATTGGGAGAAGATGCCATCTAGGACTTTCACAGAGAGAGGAGACTTCAATGCCTGGCTTCAAAGTTCCAAAGGACAGGCTGCCTCGGTTGTCAGGGGCTAACGTGGCTGGTGACTGTCAGTGAAAGCCGGTGCTCATTTACCTCCCAACCCTAGGGCCCCTGAGGATGGTGCTGTACAGACTCTGTCTGTGCTCTAAAATGGAACAACAAAGCCTGCATGGCGGCACATCTGTTTACAACAGTTTACTGTGCTGGTTTGGATCTGTCACATACATCAGAAAAGCCACAGTTATTTTAATCCCATCTTGTGGGTGCAGTATTATTGTGGGTGGGACCTTTTAATTAGATTATTTCCATGGAGGTGTGACACCACCATCCCCATTCCAGGTGAGTCTCAGCTCACTGGAGTCCTTAAGAGAGCTCAGGGAGAGAGAGCTCAGAGGTGACACAGACCCAGATGCTTGGAGATGCAGATGGAAAGACGTTTGGAGATGCTGAGCTAAAAGATGAAGCCCAGAGCTTGCCCCCGGGAAGCTAAGTGAGAACCCACAGATGCTGAAAGAAAAAGCCACTGGAATCAGAAGCTGGAAGCAACACAAACAGCTGCGTGCCTTCCCAGCTGACAGAGGTGTTCCAGGCACCGCTGGCCTGTCCTCAGTGAAGGTGTCCTTTTGTTGATGCCTTAGTTTGGACACTTTTATGGCCTTAGAACTGTAAATTTGTGAACTAATAAAGCCCCACTGTAAAAGCCAATCCAATGCTGGTATATTACATTTCTGGCAGCTTTAGCAAACCAGAACGTCTACTGAATATTTTAAGACCATGGTTGAGACCTACTGCTCAGAAAAAAAGAGATTCCTTTAAAAAACATGACAGCTCGGTGACGATGCCCCTGGCCACCCAAGAGCCCCGCTGGAGAGGCACGACAAGACGAACGTTGTTTTCCTGCTGCCAGCACAGCACCCACTCTGCAGCCCGTGGATCGAGTCATTTGACTTTCAATCTTGTTTGGGAAATAATGTGTCGCCAGGCTACAGCTGCCATGGGGAGCGATTCCTCGGATGGACCTGGGCAGAGTAAACTGAAAGCCTTCTGGAAAGGATTCACCACCCTGACGCCGTTAAGAACACCAGGACTTGCGGTCGGAACCCCAGCGTAACCCGGAGTTGGAAGAAGCCGGTTCCAACCCTCACAGGGGACTGGAGGGTTCAAGACTCCCGCGGGGGAAGGAACTGCAGGTGTGATGGGAGCAGCAAGAGAACTAGAATCAGAGGTGGAGCCCGAGATGTGACTGCACTGCTGCCATCTCAGGGTAAAATTTGGAAT
>PVKY010001522.1:0-31288 GCA_004027775.1 Bradypus variegatus | reverse complement strand
GCCACAGACACTCAGACCCGTGGCTCCACCCCTCTTCTGCCCCTCTTGGGTTTCCAGGACCCCAGAAAACCCTTGCCAGGTGGAAACTAGCCCCCACTCCCACGGTGGTAGGCCTGGGTACCCAGGCGGGCTCCGGGCGAGCAGCACCTCCCCCGCGGAGACCGGGCCGGCCCCGCCCACGACGGCGAGCCCCGCCCCCAGGCCGGCCCCGCCCCCGCGATTCACCAGCCGGCCCCGCCCCCCGCGATTCACCAGCCGGCCTACCCCGGGGCCCTGAGGGTCTGCCCCGGGCCTTCGCGGGCACGAGGCTGGAGTAGGCTTTCCCAAGCGGACCCCGACACTCACGCCCCCCCCATCAGGCCCCTCACCCTTGACTCTGGCCCAGAAGGCCTTCTCCCCCTAGACCCCGTCCTCCTGCTGCGTGGCTTGGGGGCGGCCTCCAGGGAAAAGGAGGGCACCTCAGCGATCCGCGGGCGTCTCCACCCGGACCTGGGCCCCCTCGGTCCCAGAGGTACCGGAAAAAAGACCTGCAACTCCAGGGTCTTCCGAGCTGCATTTCCTTTTAACACTTTTTAATCTGCATCCTGGCTGTTTCGCAAACGACAAAGCCCAGCCCTTGATAATAAGCTAATAGTGAAAGCCCGCAGGTTCGAAACCAGCCCCAAATGCCAGAGTTGCGTATCACGGGAGAGTTCAACGTGAGCTCGAAGGCAATCGACGACTTTTTAAACCAAACCAGGGGAGGAAGGAGAGGAGTGGGGTTGCCATTCATTAAAATACCTTCCTGGTATTTGTCTTCAACGCACAAACAAACAAAAAACAGCAGCCACAAATGGGTCCACAACGAAGTACGGAGGCTGGGGTCGGGGGAGGCGGCGAGTCCTCGGCCACCTGGCCCCACATCAGCCGTCCGCCCGCTTGCGTAGGTGCAGGTGCCTCGCGCCCAGCCCCGTACCCCAGGACCCGAGGCAGGGTAGGGGGCAGAGGGGCGGGGACCGCCCACAGCGAGCCGCGGCAGCGAGGGGCCGGGCGAGCTCCCCACGTCGGTCTGCGCCGCCGCCGGCTCTGGTTACGGCAAGTTAAACCCTAGAGCACTGGAAAGACCACAGGAAGAGGAGAGAAGAATGTGCCGCGGGCGGGGAGGGAGCCGCTGTCCCCGCGTGAACTTCGCCCGCCGCGCGCCCGGCCCGCTCGGACTGGAGAAACCGGGACCCGGGTGTTCCACCCCGTGCCGGCTCCGGCCCGCCCCCAGACCCCGGCATCCCCCAACTCCCGCCACCGGGCCTGGGCGGGGTCCCCGGCCCCGGAGGACGCCCGCAGCCCCACCCGAGCGCCCGGGGAGGGGGCGTGCCCGGCGGGGGCGCGGTCGCCAGGCTCCGGCTCGCACGGCCTGGGGCCTCCTCGCTCGCTCCGCGCGGGCACCACCGGCGGGTCCCAGTGCTGGGGCGCGGTGGTGGGAGGCGGGTGGAAACGGTGGCGCGGGGTGGGTCCCCGGCCCCCCCGGGTGTCCCCTCTGGGCCGGGCGCGCCCCGCGAGGCCTCGGAAGCTCCGGGGGCGTGGCCGTGGGCTCCCTCTCCGCGCGCGCCCGGGCACCCCGGGCCGCGCCACTGACCTGTGTGAGTTCTCAGGTGCGCCTTGAGGTGCGAGGATTTCCCGTAAACTTTCTCACAGCCCGCGTAGTGGCACTTGTGCTTCCTCGGCGGGGACTCGAGGTCGCCGCGACTCCGGCCCCGCCGGCCCCTTTGTCTGAGGCCGGGCTCGCGGCCGCCCGCGGGCTCCGGCTCCAGCCCCGCCTCGGGCTCGGGCTCCGGCTCGCTCCACGCGGGGCTGGGGGGCGCGGCCGCGGCGCCGTCGCCGCTGGGGGAGGCGGACGGTGGCGCGAGCGGCAGGCGGCACGGGGTCCTCGCCTTCCGGGCCGCGGCGCCCTCTCGGCGCTCGGCCGGGGCGGGCGCCGGTGCCTGCTGGTTGAGGTCCGCCAGGATCCGCGCCACCACGAAGAGCGAGGCGCTGTCCTTGCCGTCGCGGCGCTCCTCGCCACGGGGCAGCGGGGCGGCAGCGGCGACCGCGCCCTCGGGCCGGGGCTCCGGCCCCTCCCGCGGCCCGTGGACGACCGCGCGGCTGGACATGGACACGAGGCACTCGGCGGCGAAGTGGTCCACGTAGGCGGCGGCCGCCATGCTCGCGAGGCTCCGGCCAGGGGATGCGGGGCGCTGCTCCTCGCCCCGAGTCAGCGACGCGCCCGCACCCACAGCCTCCTCAGAGCGCGGGCGGGGTGGGGGCGGGGGGCGCGCCCTCTCCGCGGGCTGGGCCGGGCGCGCCGCCGCCTCTGCCGTCACCCGCGCGGCTCCGCGTCCGCGAGGCGCCCGCCCGCCCGGGCCCCAGGGAGCGAGCGCATGGGGGGTGGGGGCTAAGGGACGCGCGGGCCTTCGAGCTCCCCGCGCGCAGCGTCCGGCCGGCCCGTCCTAGGGATGCCGAGCGGCGACGTTAGGCACCACGGCGCTGGGTGGCGGTCGCAGCCCCCAGCGTATTGTGGCAGGCGGATCGGCCGCCGTGCACGCCGCGCCCCGGTGTGGGAGGCCCGGCCCCGAGGGTGGGCGGGGCCGGGGCCACATCTGGACCCGACGTCAGCCCCCAGCCACATCCTGACGGCGCAGGTTACAGGCGGCCGCGGGCGCGGGGAGCGGCGCGCGCGGAGGGAGTGGGCGGGGAGGCCGGGGCGCGCACCGGCGGTACGGAGCAGTCGCGAGCCCGCGCCCGGGGGGGCGTGGTCGAGGGCAGGGGAGGGCGCCATTGGTCTCTATGTACGCAGGCAGTCCAATCCGAACGGCCGGAGGGGCCCGCACGGCCGTGGGGGCCCCGGGCGCACCAATGGGCGCGCCCCCTGGCGGGTGGGGGCGGGGCAGACATTTGAGCTGGGCGCCAGGCACGCTGACGCACGACGTCCGAAGGCGACCAGGCTGGGTGTAGCCGCCGGCCGCTCCCCGCCCCTTCCCGGTGGGTGGTGGTTGTGGGGGGCGCCCGCCGTGCATGTTTCTGCCAGAGCTTTGGTACAATGACAGCTTTGAACCCCGGCGCGGAGCGGGGACGCTCGGGAGGGCGCCCCTTTTGTCCCTTTGGCCCCGCCCGGGGTCTCCGGGGTGGGTGCGCCTCGCGCGCTCCCGGCCTGCGTGCGTGCCGCGCCCCTCGGCCGCGCCTTTCTCTTTTGCCCTCCCAAGCAAGGTTCGCGCGGCGAGGAGGCGTGTCTGCCCCGGGCCCCGCGCGGGCTGCTGGCCTGCCTGGGGGCGCTTCCCCGGCTCGCCGCGCCAGACCCCCAGACTGCTCGCAGCCCCCTGGCACGTTGTTTCTCTTCGGAAGTCCTGGCCATGGGCACAGCCCGGGGATGGGGAGGGGGAAGAAGGAGGTCACATATGAGGCGGGGCGGCCCCGCGGGAGGAACCGGGAGCTCCCCTGACTCGTCCCCGGCAGCCCGAGACCCGGGACGCGCCCGCGCTGCCCCTGAGCCTAGGGTCATTCGGAGCCGGGCTGGACCCCAGCCGGTGCTGACCTGGCAGCCTGGGGGGCCGCGCCCACCGCGGCCTGTGCTTGCAGGAGTGCGCTACGTGCCGGGCGGCCGGCGCCGCTGTGCGGGGAACCCGGGGCCCCTTCCTCCCCCGCCCGCCCCCAGGCCCGCTGCCAACTTCTCGAGGCTGCCCCTCTCCCACCGCGGTCCGGGAGGCTTCAAAGGCCACCAGCTGCGAGGACCCTGCCAACCGCGCGCTCCACCCACCCGCGGTGGGGGCCTCGCGGAGGAAATGCGCGGCCGCGCCCCGCCCGAGGCCTCCCCGCCCCGGCCGGGCCAACTTGCCCTTGACTCGCACCAGGCCCGGGCCACCTCCGCAGAGGCGGATGCCCAACTTCTAACGCCTCGGAACCGAGCGCAGCACACCCTTTTCCCCTGGGCCCTCCATTTCCCTGGGCCCTCGCTGGCCGCCCCGACTCGGGGAGACCAAGGTCAGGGGTCTGCAGCCCCGGGCTCAGTGGCCTTGTGAGGCCGCCCGCGGGATTAGCCGTCCACGAGAGGAGCCGAGAGGGTGCGGGCAGCCGGGGCTCTGGACCCCTGTGGACCCCCGAAATGGGGGTTGGGAGCGGCAGACTTAAGAGCGTGGCCTGGTGAACTTGCTTACCGAATTAATTTGGGGCTCCAGCCGAAAAGACTTTGTTTTCCTGATAGCCAAGGGGGAACCGAGGCGGGTAATCTGGGTTGCCTGTCGTTGTGAACTGTAAACGCAAGTGCAGGTGATCTAGACGCTAAAATTCCATTTTGGTGGGTCGATTTGGTGCCCTCCGGAGGGCTGCGAAGCCTGCTGAGTAGGGATGGATTGGATAGGGACCCATGAGGGTAGTTCCTCGGCAGCGTCTCTCCGCTTGGCAGGAGGCAATCGTTCTTCAAGGTAGGTTGTGTTAATGACATTTGAAAGGCTCTGTCCTGACCAAGTAATGATTGAGAATGTGCCTGTGTTCTCACCACATGGGTTCCTTCATTAGGGGGCGGAGCTGGCGGGTCTCTGACACTCCGGGCCCCTGTCCCCCACTCCCTTGGACCTGCAGGCTCTCCCTGCCCCAGCCAGCCAGCCCCACTCTACCCAGCCTTCCAAGTGCCACCCTCGCCACCTTCTCCGGCCACCCTGCTGGCTCACTCCCCACCTATCGACATGCTGATGAGCCTTCTGTGAGTGTGCCCTGTCCTGGGCATAGGGCCGGGGTCTCCAAGGAAGCCATCCTGCCAGAGTCAAGGGCCCCCTGCAGCACACCCCCCCATCCACAGCCCTCCCCTGACAGTGGCCCCCTGGATTTTGGCTGTGCCCCATGGCTTGTTCATGCACCTCATGTTTAAGGCAGTCTCGGCCTGGGCAGCCTTCAGCTCACACTCCCATAGAAGGCGCTTTTTCAGACAGATGCAGCTTTCATCCCCGGAGAAAACCTCGCCATCGCTATGCAAACCTGTTTCCCAGCTAAGGAGGATCTTGACAGAGGTCGCTCGAGTGTATGAGGCTGGGGTGGGGAATGCGCTTCAGACGGAAGGGACAACACAAGCGGGGAAGGGGAGATGAGGTGTGGGAAAGCAAATGCAGGTGGAGATGGAGCTGGGGAATAAAGAGGCTAAAGAGTAGAGGTAGTGGATTAATAATATGTTGACTTTAACTTCCTTCTGGAACCTCCTAAAAACAAAAACAAAGTTCTAGACAGGGAGAACAAGAGAGGAAGTAAAAGCAAGACAATTTTTGAAGCTAAACTACTTAGCAGACCTGAGCAAATGAAATCCTGAGATAGGAGCCGGAAGGGGAAGCCAAGAACAAACCCTGTGGAATTCTCAAGGGTTCAAGAATTGGTGGCACTAGGTGCTTCTGAAAGTATGTGTGTGTGGGGGGGATTAACATGAATAATTGGCTGAAAGTCTGTTTAAGAAGCCCCAGATCCCCTCTCAATTCCCATGCAGCCTGCCTACTGCTTCTTCCCCATGGTGACAAAAGACTAAAAACAATTTGGTTTATTATCTGAAGAGGGTAAAAGAGAGTGTCTGGGCCTGGGGGACTGTCATAGGAACGGGGGATGGAATGAACACATGGATGTTGGAAGCCGAGACCCACTCCTTGCTCCCCAGGATTTTAGAAAGCAGGCAGCTAGGTCTTCTCGCTCCAGGAGGCAGGGTCTTTCCTGGGGGATCAGACCCAGCCAAGATGAACTGTCTAAACTCCCCAACATCTGCGGTCGCCCAACTCAACAGCCAGGTCACCCTGTAGGAAGGGCCGCAGTTAACTAGAGCCATTTGTTCATACAGAGCTTCCAATCAGTCTCGGTCCCTCGTGGTCAAGAGCAAGTGGCCAAGCTGACCCTGCATCTTGGGAAAGCCGTTATGGAGCAGAAAGCCTCAGTAGATTTCTAAAAGGCTACTCAGAGGAATCAGAAAGAAGAAGATGTCAACAAAACTTCAATAATGTCATCAGAGCAATAAAAGATACTGCATCTCCTGGAAGGAGAACAAATATAAAGAAACATTCAGAGAGCAAAAAGTTCTCAGAAATGTCTTAAAAGGTAGCTGAAATGAATACTGGTGTCCAAAAGTGTCCTGAGTTTCAAAGCAGGTCACATACAGGTGGTCAGTAATCAGAATTACTGTGGACTTCTCAACAGCAACAAGTGGGCATTAGAAGGCTATGGAACAAAGATCTGGGAATTCTAAAGGAAAATGATTTTCCAACCTCCACCCAGCCAGACTGTAAATCAAGTGTTTTTAGATGCCTGAGGTCTCAAAAACATTTCCTTCCCATGCATCCTTCTCAGGGAGCTCCCAAGATGATGCTCCACCAAAATAAAGGGTAAACCAAGAAACAGGGAAGCTTGAGATCCAGGAAACCAGGGCCCCAACACAGGACAGAGATGAGGCAAAACCCTAGGGTGAGAGGGGCTGTACCAGGCAAAGAGAGCAACCACTGCAGGTTGGAGCTGGTCAGAAAGTTCCAGGGACACTTCTTCAAGAAGGTGAGATGGATAGAATCCATGTGATGGCCAGGAGGGGTTGGGTCAGGCCACAGTGCAAACAACCCCCAAATTCCAAAGGTCTATTTGTGGCCATGCTACAAATTGAGAGTGAAGCACCCAGGTTGAAGGAGCAGTCTCTGTCTACAGCATTGCTGGTTGCCATGACCGAGGAGAAGGGAGGACGTTACGTGAATGTGTCCCTCATTCCTTCCGGTTGTCAGGGGCAGGGAGTATAACTCTACCATGGGCCCTGGTGGAGAGAAGGAACCAAATATTTGCAACAGCCCCATGACAACCGCAGTTCACCCTCCTGCTTACCAGTTATTCACTCTTTTCCACGCACATCATACCTCTTCCCCAGTCCCCACAGGGGAGAGAGCCCCCAAAGTCCTGCCAGTTGTGGTGCCCAGCTTGAGGTCTAGGACCTCCGTAGGTAGCCCAGTGGTTTCTTCATCAGATCTGGTTGTGGTTCCTCTTGGTTGGGAGACCTGTGACCTAAAGACAAGTTGTCTATGCTTCCCCCACCCCAATGCACATGGGTGGAATAGGGCAGAATAACAAAGCAAACACCCCAGTCCGGAAAGGGGAAGCATGGGAGACACCCAGCAAACAGTGGCTATAGCAATCCTGAAATCCTGCTGGGCAGATATTGTCCCCTACTTGAGGAAAAATGTTCCTTGGATCCTGCTACCTGGGAAGCCTGGCCAGTCCGCTGTTCTCCAGGAGAGGTCCTTCCTTTGCCATTGTCCTCCTTGGCTGCCTATGAAGTGGGCAATGGAGAGTGGGCTCTCTTTGGGGGCTGAGCAGTTTCCTCAGCCAACTGACTGCCTGTAGAAGGTTGGAGACCAAGGGTTATTTAAAGTTTCAGCCCCAGACTGTATTAGTCCTAGTTCCTGGTTTCTTTGGCATTGTGAATTTCTCAAAAATATTGTTCACTTCTTACCTAATCTGTTTGATTCTGGTTAGCATCATGGCCAGTAGAACCCATGGTTCTTAAGACATCTTTCCCTCTCAACTTAATTGCAGTTTCCTTGAGCCTCTCAGTCTTCAATGGTAGAGCAACACCCCTTAGTCTCTTTTCTCTGAGCCTTCTAAGTTACTCCAGGTGAAACAACTTACCAAATCTTATACCACCCTATAGTATGGATGGCCATCTGTCCAGCAGCCAAATCAGTTTTCTCATTGCCTGTTTGATCAGCTTTCAAGCCAATGCCATATATCTTGTTTCCTGTTGCAGCAACACCCTCCCCCCACCTACCTCCACACTCCTGGTCACCGTTCGCCGTATTGGTCAGGATCAGCTAAGTTATGCTGCAGTAACAAATAATCCCCAAATCTCAATCTCTTAAAATACCAAAAATTTAATTCTCAGCAACCAAGAATTGATTGGAGACTGTGCTCTGTGTCATCGTCACTCTCACCCCAACTCCCAGATTGACAGAACAGCCACTCTCTGGAACGATGACAGTCACCATGGCGGAGAGTAAAGGGACCTCTTGGGAGGTCTTGCACTGGCAACTTAAGGGTTGGCCCACAAGGGACACACACATCACTTCTGCTCAGAACTCATTGGACAGAGCTAGGACCATCCTATGAGGACAGGGAGTCAGGAAGTACTCACAATGCCCCCAGAAAGCAAAGAGCTGAACTGGTCAGTGAAGTTTGTGGTTTCCCACAATAACTGATGGGGCTTGGGAGGTGACTGGGAAAACTAGCAAAGAATTCAGGGTTGAATGAATGAGAATTAGTAGAAAACTAAATGAACAGTAAGGAAGATAATTAAGAGCTCCAATGAAAACAAAAGGAAATTTAATGAATTAATTGACTGTATGGCTCAGCTGCAGATAGTGTTTTCATAGTGATAATAATAAACACTGAACCTTGACTGAATCACATTTCCTACATAAATCTAATGGAGGAACGAGGCAGTCTGAGGTGTGTACACAGGCAGATGGAGAGGGAGGAAAATGACCTAGATCCGTATAATGCAGAGGGCATCAGACAACACCCCAAACTGAAAAGCCAAGATAGCACAGTGCAAACACGCTGTAGGAAGCAAAATTCTCAGGTGGCCTCAGCAACTCTGGCTCTGGTGTACTCACACCTTCTCCCAGTTATTCAGTCAGATGCCAGCTGAGGTGTTGCTGGGGTAGGATTTTGCAGAATAAATTCCCAAATCAGTTGGCTTTATAATAGATTATTTGGGTGGCCTGGCCTAATCTCATGAGCCCTTTAAAGGGAAGACTGGGAAGTCAGAGAGATTGAAAGCATGCAAGGGATAAGCAAGGGAGGGTCTCTGTTCTGTCTTTCAAGATGGAAGAGACCATAAGGCAAGGAATGTGGACTGTCTCTAGTAGCTGAGTGGCCCCAGGTTGACAGTCAACAAGGAAACGGGACCTCAGCCCTACCACCACAAAGAACAGAACTCCAAAACAACCACAGGAGCTTGGAGGAGGATCCTGAGATATAGATCACAATGCAGCCTGGGTGTTGCCTTGAACTCAGCCTTGTGGGATCCCAGGCAGAGAACCCAATCACGCCCTGCCCAGACCTCTAACCTGCAGACCCAGGAGATGATAAAGGGGTGCTGTTTTAAGCTGCTAAATTTGTAGTAATTTGCTATACAGCAATACAAAACTAAAACACATGTTGTTTGAGTCAAGGGAATAATCAGTTCATAGAGGCAAAACAGATTGTCTCTGGGGAGGGGGACGGAAGGAACGGATGGAGGAAAAGAAAAAGAAAATTAGAAGCTAGTGTCAGACTGTGTTATAAAACTTCAACTTCTGTGTGAGACCAAGGGAAGAGATGTTTATTTAGTGCAGGATCTATATTTTCTGCAGCACACTAAAGAATTTAATTTGTACGGTCAGTTTATTCAAACACCATAATTACATGGAACTTAGAATAGGAAGTGAGATCTGGTGGGTTTGTACAGGTTAGTGTGAAATCCTGATACATCCCAAAGTAATTTGGGCAGGGAATAAAAATGTATTTGCAGGGACCCCCTGAGGAACTGGGGAAAAATGCAGAAATGTTGGACTTCACCACCTGGTTTATTACTAATATTCTTACAAACATTGAGAACTGCCAATTTAGTGGACTGAGCCCTTGCTCTTTGGGCTTGCCCTTGTGAAGCTTGTTGCTGCAAGGGAGAGGCTAAGCCAACTTATAATTGTGCCTGACAATCACCCCCAGAGAACCTCTTTTACTGCTCAGATGTGTCCTCTCTCTCTCAGCCAACTTGACAGGTAAACTCACTGCTCTCCCCGCTACGTGGAACATGACTCCTAGGGGTGTAAATCTCCCTGGCAATGTGGGACGTGACTCCCAGGGATGAGCCTGGACCTGGCAAAATGGGATTGAGTAAGTCTTCTTGACGAAAAAGGGGAAGTGAAATGAAACTATAAAATAAAGTTTCAGTGGCTGAGAGACCTCAAATGGAGTTGAGAGATCACTCTGGAGGGCGTTCTTATGCACTATATGGATATCCCTTTTTAGTCCTTAGTGTATTGGAATAGCTAGAAGGAAACACCTGAAACTGTCAAACTGCAACCCAGTAGCCTTGATTCTTGAAGACGATGGTATAACAGTGTAGCTTACAGGGTGTGACTGTGTGATTGTGAAAACCTTGCAGCTCACACTCCCTTTATTCAGTATGTGCACAGATGAGTAGAAATATGGGAACAAAAATTAAATGAAAAATGGGGTGGGATGGGGGGATGAAATGTTTTTGGTGTTCTTTTATACTTTTATTTTTATTCTTATTTTTATCTTTTTTGGAGTAAGGAAAATGTTTAGAAATTGATTGTGGTGATGAATGCAAAACTATATGATGGTGCTGTGAACAACTGATTGTACACTTTGAAAGACTGGGTGGTATGTGAATGTATCTCAATAAAACTGAATAATAATAATAATAGTAATAAGCTAGTGTCAGAGACCACTAGCTACCCAGTAAAATCCATTCCCTCTTTTCAGAGTAATGACTGACTACACTTGCCAGACTCCTTTGCAGTTAGGTGTGACCAAAAGAGCAAGTTCCCAGTGTGGCATGAGAGCAGGGGTGTCGGACACTGCTTGTGCACTGGGGGTTTTAAGACAGTGGAATATTGCTCGGCCATAAGAATGAAGTTATGAGACAGGCTGTGACATCGAAGAACCTTGAAGTCATAATGTCATGTGAAATAAGCAAGGCACATAAGGACAAGTACTGTATGATGTCGGTTGTAAAAGATGTCTAGAAATTGCAAATTAGCTGAGACAGAAAGTAGATTAGAGATTACCAGGGAAGGGTGGTGGGGGGCGTTTGCTTGGTGGGTATAGAGGGTTTGTAGATAAACATTGATTTTAAAATAGACTGAAATAAAGGTAATAGAAAATGAAGTCATGATGGAAAGAAGAAAACCACATGCTGGTTTTTAAGAAATATTGAGTAGAATTGCTGGCAGGTATAACTAAAAAAGTACAAACTTTATTAGGAGTAGAAAAAGGACCTAACTATAGAGACTGTAGAGTTTTTTTTTAAATGTCAGGAACAATAACTAAAGAAATTTATGCCAATGAATTTGAAATTTAGATGGACAATTTTTCTAGAGTGAATACAGATTCCTAAAACTGACTCAAGGAGAGAAAATGTAATAAGGTTCTATAACAATTAAAGAAATTAGATCACTAGTTTAAAACATGTACTCTACATTACAAAAAAAAAAAAAAAATCTTGAGTCTCACCCAGGCAGTTTTACTGAGGAATTCTACTAAACCATTGAATAACAAACAACCTTGATCTTATACCAGCTATACCAGAGAATAAGAAAAGAAAGAAAGTTTTCCAAATCCTTTTATGAGGCAGGGATTATCCTGCTTCCAGATCCAGCTGGGGTCACCAGAGAAGGAATATTCCAGGCCAATCTCACTTATGAACTCCGGTCTCCAAGTCCCAATTAGCAAACACCAGCCTACACAAGGCATGCCCTAATTAAGGCAGGAATGAAAGGACAATTTAAGATTAGAGAATCTATTAATGCCATTTACCACACTGAAATACTATAGGAGAAATGTAATCATCTGAATGGATGCCAAAAAAAAAAAAGAACATTTGATAAAATCCAGTATTCATTCATGATGTGGTTTATTCACAGTTAGGAGTAGAAGCAGTCCTTGTGGTGACCAAAAGAAACCTCATGTATTTCTAAATGTCCCTAAGGACATGTAGTTAAGAACCACAATCTCTAAAGGTTTTTAGAAAAAATACAGCATAGTATCTAGAAAAAGAAAGAAAGCAGGTCTTCGTAATGCATCTTCTCTTTTCCCTTCTGCCAGTTGGATGCTTCAGCTCACAAAGCCTTAGGGTTGGTGGAGCCACAAAAATAGAAGGAGGCTGGGACCCAGAAATCTTCTGGCCAGAAACCCTGTTCCTGGACTGTCACTGTTGAACCATAATATAACCTATCACTGGACCTTAACTAACGTAAAGGTGGAAGGGTGGAGGGGAGGAGAAAAACCATAGCAAAAGGTGTATGAAGTGAGGGCATGTGTGCCAGCCAGTGTCAGGACTGCACTTGGTCCTGGAGGTTAGAAGTTCGGGTTCCTGCCGGCAGCTAGATGCAGGGTGCTGGCTCGGGGCACAGCCATCCCTCCTTCCCAGGGTGGCCGCTGAGCCATCCCTCCTTCCCAGGGTGCCCGCTGCCCATCAGCCCTGCACCTGCTCACAAGCCGCAGCCTGGAGCCACGCTGAGGATGGCTGTGTTTATCCAGGACCCTGTCATGATGATTGTCACTCACAGAGGGCAAGTAGTTCCCCTCAGCCAGCCCCAGGCCCTCTCACACTCTCCTCCCTGCCTCTGCCTGTCTCTTGGCTAAGTCACAGTATCAATAAAGAATCATGGGCTACAAAGAAAAGCTTACCCCAAAGCTTTTGCAGCACACAAGTCTGACCATTTCAGAGCTGGTTTGTTGCAGAAGGGGTTGATGATGGAAGCGCTGCCTGATGATTCGAAGTGTGAAAAGGAGAACAAGCCACTCACTGCTGTACCACATGGGGATGGGCAAAAACTTGGTTTTCATGTCCCAACTCCCACTGCCCCTCAAGTGCAAAATAATTAATCGAGTCCTAAATGATGAAAGCCTACTTCCAATCTGCTGCACAGAGGGGAAGGTTACAACCAGAAATGCTTTTGAAAGGGAGTTATCAAAAGGCTGAAGAGATATTTATAGTGCCTGCAACAAATGTAAGAAGAAAACGTGTTAAAATGATGGACAGTCCCTTCCAGGCCTGCCAGAGCAGATGACTGCTACTCCAGATGTGATAGACGGGTCTCGCCACCCGCAGCAGCGGTGAAGAGCTGGCAGTGTCTGAGGTCTCGATGACAATTGCTCCTTCTGGGCATCCCCCGCCAGCCTCACTTCTTGTTTGTCTGCCGATCATAACCTATAACCCTTCCCCCGGCTGGGTGTTCAAAGTCAGATGCTGCATTTCACCGCTCTGAGATTCCTGCCGAGCCCCCAGAGCCCAAAGCTTAGGATATACTCCAGAGCTTTCCTGACACACTGACACACACAGGAACCATGGGGAGGTACCACTGCTTCCCATTGTACAGGTGAGAAAGCTGAGCCTTAGGCAGGCTCAGAGATATTCTGATAGAGCGAGATGCAGCCTGGACTCTTAGCTTGGAGTTTGTTCACCTCCAAATAGTGCTCCGATCTGCCCCCAGCCAATTGGAAGCCAGCTTATTAATGCAGACAATGTATCAAACTGATTAAATAAGAGGAAGGTTGGGCCAATCTGCAGTCACTTGTGAATCCTGCTGTTCCGGTTTGCTAACGCTGCCATTTTGCAAAACACCAGAAATGGATTCACTTTTATAAAGGGGGTTTATTTGGTTGCAAAGTTATAGTCTTAAAGCCATAAAGTGTCCGAGGTAAGGCATCAACAATGGGGTACCTTCACTGGAGAAAGGCCATCGGCGTCCTGAAAACCTGTTAGCTGGGAAGGCACGTGGCTGGTGTCTGCTTGCTCCCAGGTTGCGTTTCAAAATGGCGTCTCCAAAACGTCTGTCTCAGCTGCAGCCGCTCCACTGTTCTTCTGTTTGTGAGCTTTTATAAGGCTCCAGTAAACTAATCAAGACCCACAACTCCATGGAAATAATCTAATCAAAGGTATTACCCACAGTTGGGTGAGTCACATCTCCATGGAAACAACCTAATCCAAAGTTTCCAACACTAATATATCTGCCCCCCATCAAAGAACACGGCATTTGGGGGGACATAATACCTTCAAACTGGCACACCTGCCTAATAAGTATTCCTATTGAGACAGTGGGATGATTTGCCTTGGAAAGAGTCAAATGAGATTCCTTCTAATTCCTGGCTATTTGCATCCAGGATTTAGTGAGGAACTGATTGGATGTTGAGGGTAAACTGACAGGATGTAAGTTGAAACAGTATTGGGTTTAGTTGGTGCTGAAGTGAGTACCAGACAATGTGTAGGCATCACATAAACACAGGAGGTGGGGCAGAAACACTGACTGAGCTCTTTGGTATGGGCTCCTGTGGTCTGGTAACCTCAGAGGGAGCACCTGTTACTCTTTCACACCTTCTATATATTCAGTTAGTTTTAGGGGATTTGGACCTCCTTGATGTAGGACTGTGTATCAAAACAGCCAGTCACCACTGGACATGATTTTATGGTTAAGTGAGGTGAAGCCAAGTTGACTTAAACTATTTTGAAAATGTATGCATTGGTTCTTTCTATTTGTGCCTCTTTCAGCTGGAGTGTTATTGTTCTGTATCGGGTATGAAGCATCTTTCATCTGTGAAGCACTGAGCCATTAGATCAGGGGTATTGATATTTCAGGAAAACAGAAATGTTTTCCCCCAAAGAAAGGGAAACGAGGAGAAGTTGAAAATGATTCAGATATAATCTCCTTATAGGTAACATGAGAGCAGTCACGAGGCTTCCATCTTTGACCTGAAGTCATTTCCTGAAAGTCCAGATATAGTTCCCACCGGAAACCTCCAGCCTGAGGCCCTTTGAGGGGTCTGCCTTGGGTGTCTGGTGGGGAAACAGTAAGCAAGCCCTGTGACTGAGGGGTAAGGGTGCCCCTGGCTGGAGGCCAGCCCTGGGCCAGTCACTGAAGTGCCCCACACCCTCCCTGCTCTGCACCCAGTGCCTGGGTGTGGGGCAGGGGCACTCAGTAAGTGTGATTTATTATCCCAGAAAATATATTCTTAAAGCTAATCCATTCCTGTGGGTGTAGACCTATTGTGGGTGGGACTTTTTGATTAGGTTATCTCAGCTGATGCATTCCCCAGGTGGGTCTTAATTCTCTTACTGGAGTCCTTTGTAAAGGAGCTGAATATGGAGACACGGAAGCACACAGGAAAAAAATCCAGAGAAACGTAGAGAGAAGGGCACACAGAAGCTAAGAGAGACAGAAGCTGAAAGAGAGAAACACACAGAAGCTCAGAGAGGAAGCCACTGAAGCCAGAAGCTGGAAGCAACAAAATCTGGGAGAGAAGGGAGAGACCAGCAGCCATCTCCACGTGCCTTCCCGTGTGACAGAGGAGCTGAGGATGCCGGCTGCCTGTCTTCAGAGTCTAGGCATCACCCTGTGGATGCCTTGAGTTGGAAATTTTCACAGCCTTGAAACTAAATTGTAAGGTAATAAATCCCCATTGTAAAAGCCAGCCCATTTCTGGTGTATTGCATTTCGGCAGCTTTAGCAAACCAAAACCACAAGCACGGGTGAATTCTCCACCCATATTCTGTGGTCACATCAAAGTCTCCCGTTACAGACCTTTAATTGCCCAGATGTTGTTACAAAGCAGAAACTCCTGGATTGGAAGGCTGTACCCAAGGACAGGGCTCCAGATTTCTAGGCAGAGAATGGAAGGCCCAGGAGCAGCCCATCTGCAGAACTGTCTGGGAGGCACGGCTGCATCTCCTCAAATGTCCACCTCCAACAACTCGACCCTTTGCCTGGGTCAGAAAGTTTCGACTGGTGCAAGAGCATCCCTTCTCCCGGGCAGACCTGCAGGGCAAGCAGGAAGGGGTGTCAAGCTGAGGGGATCCCACACTTGAAAGCAGGGATTGTTCATACAATATTGTTGCAGTTTTAAAAAACAGCTGCATGTTCCTTGACATTCCTCCCACCCAGGCAAGCTTGTGATGGTTTCAGCCTGCAAAGTGCAGTGTGAGGGTATGTAATTTCTCCAATGCTAGGTCGCAGAAGGTGGGCATCTTAGTCTGCCAAGGCTGCTAGGACAAATACCACATACTGCATTGGTTTAAACAACAGAAATCTATTGTCTTACTGTTTGGAAGCAGGAAGTCCAAAGTCAAGATGTTGGCAGAGCCATGCTTTCCCCCAGGGTGGGTAGCATTCCAGTGCTGGCAGTTCCTCATCACACAGCAATCTCTCCCTCCTTTCTGGCTTCTTCTGGGTTCTGGCTTCAACATTTGTGTCCAATTTCCTTCATTTACACAGCCTCCAGTTGTGTGAATGAAGGCTTACCTTGATTGAATTTGGCCTCATCTAATAGGAGTTTCAAAGATCCCATTCACAAATGGATCTTAACTAATAATAGCATCTTCAAAGGTCCTACTTACAAGAAAAGGAGCATGGATTGTAACTTGAACATGTCTTCACGGGGAACATCATTCAGTCCCCAACAGCAGGGCAGCTTTTGCCTGGCTGTAGCACTGAGTCTCTGTGTAGGAATTCAGACCACCCTGAGGCCTCCACGCAAGAGAGGCTGTGGGTAGGTGAATTGGTGACAGTTCCACTGAGCTTGGCTTTCCAGCTGTCCAGTGCCAGGTGTGTGAATGAAGCATCTCGTAGCAGATCCTCAGAGCCTCTGGCCCCAGATATTCCAACCCTTAGCTGTTTGGGTGATTGCAGCCTTCCTGACTTCCCAGCCAAGTCCCCAGACATCAGCAGAGCAGAAACTACCACCCCCACCAGCCCACCGAGACCCTGTCCAAATTCTTGATCCACAGAAGCAATTGTTGTTGCTTTATGCCATTTTCTTTGGAGTGTTTTGTTACACAGCAAAAGTAGCTGGAACAAACATTATCGCTGTGCAGCAAGAGACTACTGGCCTAGTACTCAATGAAAGAAAAATGATCTCCCTCAATCCTGGAAGGGTAGGGAGTCCCATGATATTGGTCTTAGGTCAGAGATCAAAACTCAATGGGTTTGAGCTAAGGGACTTTCAAGGGGAGTTGACCTATCCCATGTTTGACTTAGGGATGGACTTGAGCCTGTCTGTGCTCACAGCTGCCTGCTGGGAATCCTTAGGTGCCCTGCACTGAGTAAAGGTCATTGTCTAGGACACTCATCTCCAAGCCACCCTGCTACCCAATAAGTGGCCCCTTTAGGGTCCCTGCAGCTCAGGGCCTCCTCCTCTGGGAGGTGCAGAAACGATGGCTGTCCCAGGGCCCTCTGACACACACTCCAAAGTGTCAGGCTTCAACCACTTCCTTTATCATAGCATTGTTTAATTTTCAAAATACTAGAAAGCTTATAAAGTAAAAAATCATTCATACTCTCCATTCTCCCTGGGAAAAGAATAGTTTCTTTGCTCCTTTCTGCCATCTGGTCTGTCTACAGACCAGCTTTGTCTTCTTACTATGTGACAACCACCACTGCTTGTTTGCTGTGTTAGTTTTCAATTGTGGCATAACAAATTACCATAACATCTAGTGACTCAAAGTAACAGTAAGCAAAAACTAGTGCTCCCAGTTTCAAAGGGGCAGGAATTTGGTAGTGGCTTAGCTGGGGTTTCTGGCTTGGGGTCTGTTCTGGTTTGCTAATGAAGCCATTATGCAAAATACCAGAAATGGATTGGCTTTGATAAAGGGGGTTTATTTGGTTACACAGTTACAGTCCTACAGCCATAAAAATGTCCAAATTAAGGCATCAACATGAGTATACCTTCACTGAAGGATGGCCAATGGCGTCCAGAAAACCTCTGTTAACTGGGAAGGCACGTGGCTGGTGTCTACTTGCTTCCAGATTGTGTTTCAAAATGGCTTTCTCCAAAATGTCTCTGGGTCAGCTTCTTGGGGCAAACTCTGGGCTAGTACCTCCAAAGCAACAGAAAAACTCTGCTTTCAGTGACCATCTTCAAAATGTCTCTGTAAGTTGCAGATCTGCCAGAATGTCACTCTTAGTTGTTCTGAGTTCCTTCTGTTTGTCAGCGGTTTTATATGGCTACAGTGATTTAATTAAAGCACACCCTGAATGGGTGGGGTAACACCTCCATGGAAATTATCCATTCAAAGTTCTTGCCCACAGTTGATTGAGTCATATCTCCATGAAAACACTCAATCAATAGGTTCCATCGTAAGCAACGCTATTATATCTGCCCCTACAAGATTGCATTAAAGAACATGGCTTTTTCTGGGGACATAACATATCCAAACTGACACACCAGCCTCTCTAGAAGTTATGTGAGGCTTGCCGAAAGCTTTTAAGAGTGAAGAGATATAGCTGACATCTGCCCTTTGCCTCTCCTCTTACTGGCTGCTTGGAATGCAGATGTGGTGGTTGGTGCTCCAGCAGGCACTTTGTGAACATGATACAACCGAGAGAATGGAAAGCATGTGCTACGTGTTGAAGAGAAAAACACGTGGAGCCTGAGTCCCTGAGGACATCTTGGAATCTTCAGAATCTTCTTATACTTCCTAACACTGAACCTCTTTTACAGAGGGGAGACCTAGCTGTCCTTGATATTTAAGCCAGAACTAGCTGTTCTTGATATGAAAGACAGGGTTACTACCAGATGAACACAAGACTCAAACTGATAAACCCATCATAGGTCTTCCTTCAAAACTGGCTTGCACAAGACCTAGCATGGTGTTTCTGGGCCCTCTTCCTACAAAATGTCCTACTGCAAATGGACTGGTTTTCCCGGTATCTGAAAGTTAAGGTGCCGAAGGAAGAAGATTGACCCAGATAATCAAAATAATCCATGCAGATACAGCCTCCACAAGCCATCTAAAGATGGCCCAACTTTGGGGTCAGTCTGGCACCCACTCCTTTGGGAGTGGCCTTTGGGAACACTTAACTTGTGCAAGACAAACACTCTAGGGTCTTTCTTGAAGCAGGGCTGGGGCAAGGTGCACAGGGGATGGACTTCCATATTGGGGAGAGGGGTTGAACGAGACACCCTCAGGTCGCTAGCAAAGCAGATCACCTTTGTTGACACTCAGCTCCTCTGTTCTCATGTCCAGGATGATCAGGTGGCATTTCAGTCCCCTCCACTGCCAGCCAGAGCACATATTCTCCTGCCAGCCTGGAGCACCAGGACTGTAGTCAGCACCTTGTGGTGTCATCTAGAGTTACCACCCCAGTGTGGAAGCTCACACAAGTCACCTCTGCTCTCTGATCTCAGTTTGCTTGTTTGTAACATGCTGTATGAAAACCACCCCAATCCACCCCCACTTATTTTGCTTACCAATCTGCAATCTGGGCAAGGCTTAGAGAGGCTGGCCCACCTCTGTTCCATCCACGGTCAGCTGGGCTGGCTCAGTGGGGCAGGGCGACCCACTGCCAGGATGACTTACTCGTATGGCTGGCAAGTGGGCCCTGGCTGTCAGCTGGGGGCTCAGCAGGGGACTCTGGGAATGGGGCCTTGGCTCCTCTCTAAGTGGCCTCTCTGTGGGTTTCCTGGGCTTCCTCACAGCATGGCGGGCTGGGTTCCAAGAGCAAGTGTCCCAAGATGTCCAAGTAGAAGTTCATGGCATTTGGGAATCACACAGCAGCACAACTGCCATACCTGCAGGGTTTGAGGCAGTCACAAAGCCCACTGAGGTTTTAAGGGAGGGGAATTCAGCTCAATCTTTCAAGCAGGGAGTGGCAAGCTTCTAGAAGAGCATGTGGAATGGGAAATACTTTGGCATTCTCAGAACATCCAACCTGCAACAGGGAGCTAGCATGGCTGTGGTCTCTCCATGCTGATGTTTGATGACTCTACGATTCTACTCGCAGTTCATACAGACATTGGGGCATCCAGAAACGCCTTGGCAGAATCTCCATCTCCGCCTTCCAGGAAACCAAACTGCCTTTTGGCAAATGAGATATTTTTAAAGATATGTTATAATTTGACAAGTGCCAAGGAGAGAGGTAATAGGTCAGGGGTCTCCTCTTTAGAACCACGTATGCCATGGAAGCTGTGTCCCGGCAGGCAAGGATGATTTCCAAGGTTCAAGAGTCAGTGCCCAGAGGCTGCTCCCAAGGCCACCTCCGTGAGGGGCACACTGAGGGTGAGCCCTCCTAGGGTCTTGTTTCACCCTGCATATGTTTTCCCAAGGGTGTCTGTGGCAGAGACAAGGAAAATTCCCTTTCCAGGAGCTGGGTGTGCCTCTGTGGCTACCTTAGGACCCATGAGATCTAAGTGGGATCAATGGGAAATAATTTCCAGGAAACTGCCTTAAGGGGTGAGTGGAGCCTTTCTGCCTCCCACTCTCCCTGCATCCCATTGCCCAGAACACAGGGTCTTTGTAGAGGCTCCAGAAGCCTTCTTGGATGAGTCAGAAGGAGCTGCCCTACAGCCGAGGGGCTGCTATGTCCTCCTTGCACCCTCTTCTGGGCTGCTTGCATGGGAGAGAGAAAAAAGCTTCCCTCCTATTGAGGGTAGGACTGTGTGGGTCTCCAGCCACATGGCCAGGTTTGTCACTCACACAGCCTCTCTCCTGTGTGGTCCCTCTGGGCCCAGTACCCATCAGAGTGGGGGTTTTGCAAAGATGCAATTAGCAGAATACCCTGGGGGACCTTGGGAGCTGCTGAGGCAGGACGACAAATGGGTGCTCAGATGGGAAAGCCTCTCAGCCACCTTCTGGAATGTTCCAGCAGAATGTGCTCCTTGGCAGCTATGCTTCCTTCTCTTGCTGACACTGCAGCTACTCCTCTCCACACGCTCTGCACCTTTCAGCTCTCACCGCCCTCCAGGGCCTCCTCTTACTGCAGTCTGTGCGTCTCAGCTTCGGCATCCTCCGAGTTTCAAGGGTGTTTCCAGGAGGAGATCTCAAGGACAGAGGGCCCTGAGGAGGTTCTCACCATGAGCCACCATGGAGCTCCTGGTTGGCAGAGCACGCTGCCCCAGGTCAGTGAAGATCTGGGATCCACTTGCTGGAGCAGGGCCATGGTGAGAAGCACGCAGGTCGAGCCACGGAGTCTCCAGGGCCCCAAGGGGCTGCCAAGATGTACCACGTGGAAGTGGGGGAGGTGGACCTGGCTGGAGTCCTGGCTCGACAACCTCAAACACCTGGTGTCCTCCTAAAATAGGAAACAGCGCCCTTTCTCTCTGACACGGTTCTCATGGGATTAAACATCTCGGTGTTTGACAGGCTCAGCCCAATGCCAGGTCTGCGGGAAACACGCCAGAGGTCGCAGAGCGTGGTGTGGGCAGGGCAGTGCTCAGACGTCCTGGATTGCCCAGGACAACCCTCACACCCGGGGCACAGGAGGGGGCCAGCAGCTCTTGCTTTTCTCCCCACCATTTTATTTGGTAAAATGTGAATTCTACAGAAAAGCTGAAAGGGTAAAACAACGAACACCCCAACCTGCTTTGTGCAGAGTCACCAATTGCTGCCTTTTTGCCACATCTTGCTACTTTTGTTTCATTTCTCTTTCCATTTATCTGTCTACATCTGAATATTATTTGGAACCATTAGAAAGTGAGTTGTGGATAGCATGACTCTTCGTCCCCAGTGTCTTGTAACAAAGTACTGTACACCGGTCGGTGTGAAGAACAGAAACCTATGGTTCCATGAATCTTGAGGGTAGAAGCCTGAAATCAAGGAATCAGCAGGCTGTGCTCCCTCTCCAAGGGGAGAATCTGTCGCAGGCCTCTCTCCTGGCTTCTGGGGAGCAGTCAGCACTCCTTGGCTTGTGGCAGCAAAACCCAGTCCCTGCTTTTGTCACATGGCCGCCTCTCTCTCTGTGTCCAAATTTTCTTTCCTTACAAGGATGCCAATCACATTGGCCTACGGCCCCACCTCCCAGGGCAATTTGACCTCATCTGAACTAACAACATCTCCACAGATCCTGTGTACAAATCAGAACACTTTTGTGGGTACTGGAGGTCAGATCTTGAACACGTCCTTCTGGAGACGAGGAGCACAGTTCAATCCATAACACTATTACCTCCCCAAATAAGGACCTAGTCCTCGATAGCCCCAGAGCCATTATTGTACTTAAGAACTTTAACATTCATTTCCAAATATTTATACACTATACAGACCTATTAAATTTTTTCCAGTGGCCCCCAAATCTTTTTTCTAGCAAAATCTCTCTTTCTTAATCAACTAAACTGAAAGTTTTGTCCCCAGAAGCCATCCTCTCCCCCCACCTCCTGCTCCCTGCCCCAAACATACCCCAGCTTAGGTTTCTTCATGGAGCCTGCCCACCTTAGCCCCTGGGTGGGGGTTGGAAAGGAGGACCCCCAGCCACAAGTAGCAGGCCACCAGTTTACCCCATCACCCATTGCGACCCCTTGTCTGGCTCTAAAGGGATAGATTTTGGCCCCCAAAATGGTGCCATGGGTGGTCCCAGCTTGTCTTCCAGAGGTTTGGTCCCAGGACCATGGCGCTTGGAGCCTCACTGGTCAGCTCTCTCGGTTACCTGTAGCCAGGGTGCCGTCCTCGGGTCCCTCACAGTCAGCAGCCCATGTCCCCACTGTCGCCACCTCATCACTTTTTAAAGATAAGATGGGAAAGAACAGCCCCCTCTTGCCCTTGAACCACTCTCCAGAAGGCAGGGAGATTACTTCTGGAAGAGCTCAGTGACTGTTAGCAAATGGTCAACGTTTGTTCACCGATGGGTGATCTCAAGCTTCTCATATCTTATCTGACCCCACCGTGGCCCTGTGGCCCGTGAGGCAGAAGTTGTTGTCCCATCCCACAGAGAAGCATGTGACTGGCCTCACCAAGGCTGGAGCAGGGCCTTTCCTGAAATGCTGGTAATTGGCCCACCTCCAAACCCAGCTCATCTGTTAGAAATGCTCCAGGCTGCAAGTAACAGGACCCAGTCAGCAGTCACCTGAACAAATAGATGTCAGGAAGGGGAACTTCCCAGGGCAAGGAAGATGGCTCAAGAACACCATCAAGGACAGTCAAGGGTCAGTTCCTTCTCCCTCCCTCTCCTCCATCCTTAAAGACGCCTCCAGGTATGCATTTAAGGTTAGAAGCAATGGAGAGGGTGGTAGAAGCAAGCGACCTGAATCCTTCATGAGAAATAAGCAGCTTCCCCAGAAAACTTCTGTTTTGCCATGTTGGTCAGATGGGGCCATGCTAGCCGGGGAGGCAAACCTCTGATGTCCCGGGCTGAGTGGCAGGAGAAGGGAGAAGGGCCTACCTGGTCAGCTGATCCCACATCTGCACACCTGACATCTTTTTACAGAACTTGCTTTCTGATTTAGGATGTGTGAAAATTTGGGACAATTCAAGGAACACAATCAAATTCACACAGCCTTTTAGAGTACAGTTGGATACTGTTACGGTTTGCTAAAGCTGCCATTGGGCAAAACACCAGAAATGGACTGGCTTTTATAAAAGGGGTTTATTTGGTTACACAGTTACAGTCTTAAGGCCATAAAGTGTCCAAGGTAACACGTCAGCAATCAGGTACCTTCACTGGAGGATGGCCAATGGCGTCCGGAAAACCTCTGTTGGCTGGGGAGGCACGTGGCTGGCGTCTGCTGGTCCCAGGTTGCATTTCAAAATGGCGCCTCCAAAGTGTCAGCTTTCAGCTGCCGTCTTCACCATGTCTATTTCTGCTGCAGCAAGCATGTGGGCCTGCGTGGCTCTTTTTAAAGTACTGTAGTGATTTAATTCAGACCAACCCTGAATGGGCAGGGCCACATCTTCATGGAAATAATCAAATCACAGTTATCACCCACAGTTGGGTGAGTAACATCTCCATGGAAACAACCTCATCCAAAGATTCCAACCTAATCAACAGTAATACCTCTGCCCCCACAAGACTGCATCAAAGAACATAGTATTCGGGGGGACATAATACATCCAAATTGGCACAGATACCTATAAATAAGAATGTTCTGATGTCTGGGTTTTTATTTTCCCAGTGAGGAGGGAGAGAAAATTCAGTGTCCCTAATTCACTCCTTCCTGCCAGCCTCTTTGAGACTTCCCAGAGTTTTCCTGGTGAGGATTGCCAGCCTGGTTGCAAGAGGTTGTGTGTGCATGGTTTTCAGCTCGCTTGGAGCCTGGTCACCCAGAGGCTCTGCTGCCCACTAGCCAGTAGGGTGGAGGTGACCTGTGGACACAAATGCACACACCCGTCCTTTTTCCTCCATTCGTGTTGCATTGCTCTGTCTTCTCTAGCAGAGATGAATGGTTCTACTCCAGGCCACCAAAAAGCCAGAGGTCACTGGCAAGAGCTCAGTCCCAGGAATGTTGTAATGCTGCCCCTCTCTCCTGTGCCCGGCTTGCCCCTGCACTGGCACTGGAGCTCACGTACACCCAATAGCGGTTGACCAGGCCGCTCCCAGGACCCCACTCGACAGCAGCCTCCCCTCCAGGCCCAGCCCACCCTCAGCCTCTCCTTAGAGCCTCCCTGCACCCCCCCCTTGCCCTCTGATCCTCTCAGGTAGACTCCAAGGGGGCTTCCATTTCTCAAGCCTGCCTTCTCCAGCAGGAGACCATAAGAGAGAGATGCCGAAGACTCCTCCCCGGAGGCTTCCACAGAGCTCTGTTTCTGAGGTTCACAACCACCCTGTCCTTGCCCTATGGGACAACAGGCGGTCATCGGGCCCCCTCCTCTGGTTTCTCTACACCCATCAGCTCCTGTCTTCTTAGGTAAGTAGTCCTTCGTTAAACCCATCTGACCTGATTCTAACTTGAGCAAGACTAGGCCTCTTGGGTGGGCATCACCCTGGCTGGTTCATGTTAGCCTAAGGCACAGTTAAACATTTCTCCCATAAATCAAAGGAGCCACCACGCTCCCATTTGGAACACAGCCCCACAGTCCAGTTACTTTCACACATGGCAGCTTGACTGAAGGCACTGGGTTAGGAGGTGGCCTCTGGGGCAACAGGAGGCCTCAAAGCCCAGTGAGGGGGTGCAGTCAGGATGGGGCCCAGGCACAGGGAGCGGTGGATGGAGCTCAGCCGCAGTCGGGAGGGGCCTCTTGCAGGGAAGGGCCCCCTGTGCAGGGGCTTCAGGCTTGAACAAGAGTTTGTTGTCAGTGGAGGACGGAGGGAGTCCTGGGCCCTGGAGAGGATGGATGGAGATGGGCAGGGGAAGGCAGCAGGGGTGGCCATGCACGGTGGGCTTGGGGCTGGGAAGGTGCACCTTGAGGCCGGCGATGCCCCCCCACACCCCCACCGCCAGGAGCTTGGGCTGGCTGCAGATCATGGGTGGTGGGGAGTCCCTGAGCAGTGAAACTGGGTGCCACAGTGAGGCTGGGAGAGAGAGGGAGAGGGAAGGCTGAGATGCTCAGAAAAAGAACAGAAAAGAGTGGAGGGCAGCTTCAAGGGACCACCCCTGAAATGCTGGGCCGGTCAAACCTCAGCTGTGCTGTGTGAAGCTGGGAAAGCTGGTGACCCTCTCTGAGTCTGTCTCCCCATCTGAAAAATGTGGCAAACACCTATGGTGTGCAAAGCATCTGATAAGGTAACTTTGCAGAGCAGGCACAGCAGCCACCATGAGTCCGTGACACCCGCAGGGGCAGTTCTCTTCCCTCCTTGTCTCACCGTCGGTCACTGGGAGCTCTGGAGGCCTGTGCTGGGTGGAGGATGCCAGGAGACAGGCTGTAGCTCCGCGCAGCCTCGGGCCCTGGAAGCACCCGGCGGGACCAGCCCCCCACCCCAGGTCCGCCCGGGTGTGACTGTGGACATGACCTCGGGGCCTGCTCGCTGCCTGTGGGCGGCTGGCTGGGCGGCAGGTGCTGGCAGCTGCCCCAGGGCCCACCATGTGGGCTTTGTTGGGCCAGGGTGGTGAGAAGCCCAGGACTGACCTGCTCCGGAGCAATCAGGCCCCCAGCCTCAGCTGCAGCGAGGCCAGGGCTCTCAACAAAGCCCCAGAAAGCCATTGCTGGAGGCCTGGGACAATCGCTTTGTTATGCAAATGCAGAGGCGGCTGGGAGCCGAGCACCCTCCCTGCCCCGGAACAGTTGTGTGATTCAGATGGAGTCAGAGCAGCCTGCTTCTCTTACGTTCCGGAGCTTTTCCTCCAGCTACCTTGTTTACTCCTTTGCCCTGGGCACCTGCTGGTCCGGGATGCAGGCCCAACTCCTGGCTGGCCAGAAGGCCATCAGGATCCAAGAAAATAACCAAACTCACTTCGAATTGTACAGATGTCCTTGAAGAATGAGAACTGGGTCCTGGAGAGGGACTCCTGGGGGAGGCTTCGTGGCTCAGGCCGAGCTCACCGAGTGAGGGACTGCCTGCGTCTTGTGGCTCCCGGCCACACCTCCCTGGTCACTTCTCAGGCGACTCCCATATGGGTCGTGGTGGAGAGGTTCGGCCGTGCAGAGTTGCCCTGGGGTGAGGCACAGATACCTGGTTCTGTGAGGAAGGCTCATCTACCGTCTCCTTGGGACAGGCAGAAATTGAAGGGGGCTGCATACTTCCTGTGGAGCACGAGTACTGCAGCCGAGGGACACGGGCTCCCTTCCCTGCTCCACGACGCAGGAGCCCAGTGGTGGTTTTGCAAGCATCTCAATTTCCTCGAGTCTCTGTTTCCCCATCTGTGGATTTAGGACAGGAATAACCTCTTTCCTAGTTTCATTGTGAGACAAAATGGATAATCCAGGTAGGATGTTCAGTTCAGTGCGTGGCACACAGTAGCATGCGACAAATGGTAACTATGGGCAGCAGTTTGGTGATACCCAAATTACAAATGCATGCACTCATTTTCCAACAAGGCTTCTTCTAGGCATTTATTCTACAGATTCACTCATTTGCACAAAGTGACACGTGTTCAGGGCTGTTCTTTGCAGATTTGTTTGTAGCTGCCCGAATGACCACACACAGGCGTTGGTTAAAGAGATTCGAGCCCATCCACCCATATGATGGAGCACCATGCACCTGAAACAAGAACAAGGGTGTTCTTTATGTTCTGATACAAAATACTATCCAAGAATTGTATGATAAAGCAAGATACAGGGTGGGGTACCTTTTGCTCCCTTGGGTAAGAGCAGGGGGATGGCTGGCTTGTGCGTGAGCCTGACAAATGGAAATGGGATATGACAATCCGACGTCACTACTTTCTCCTGGCCAGACCGAGGGCAGACGGACTGGATCTGGAGAGGGACTTCTCACTGACGCCCTGACGCTGTCTCTTAAATCTGAATTTCCAATTCAAAGATAATAAATAGACTCTAGAAATGATGAAGGCTTTGCCTGGGAGGGAATGACCTGTGGCCCCCTCCTGGCTGGGCCGCCCTGTGCCACCAGAATGTGTGACCCTATGGAGCTGACCTCACATGGGCTGGGAGATACGGTCACAGAGCCCCACACAACACATGCCCCGAAGCAGGTGCTCCTTGAAAGGAATGAGCCGCATTGTCTCAGGAACCCAGGACAACTAGCTGGGGTGGAGCTGGGGGCCCGGACCTGGGGAAAGGGAGGGTGCAGCAGGAAGGGTGGTTCTGCAGAGCGGGGTGGGGACATGTGGGAAGCTGCCCTTCCCGATTTGACAAGCAGCAGGACTGATGTTGAGAAACTGCCTGAAAACGTTCTCTGTTCCTTTGTATCATCAGTGTTCATATCTGCAAATGTGGCAGAAATCCGGAAAAACATCCCCTGCCCCAAGCCACTTTACCATGGAAATTAAATGTTTGAGAAATGGTTTTATAGGCCTCAAAGTACAGGGGAAGTGACAAGATACTTTTAAGTGGTTTGGATGGGCTCCCACCAGGCCTACCAGTCGGCTGGGCAATCTAATACCCACAGGAGCTTGGCCTTGACAGTCTTTGGGTGCTGGGAAGATTAAAGGCACACACTGCCCTGCACATACATCCTGGAGGGTGGTGGAACACACAGCTCTGCAGTGATGCCGCAACACCAGACGGTCACCGTGGCAACGCCGGCTGGGTGTGACTTGCAGAGTGAGCAGTTCCTGGAGCACAGGAAGAGGCTGCAGGAAACCGGCAAGGCTGCCTTGGGGTGGGCGCCTCTGTGACCTGGGGGCGTGCATGTAACAGGCAGCGGCTCCGACTTCAGTCTCCCCATCTGTCAGATGAGGATCTGACTCCCCTCTGCACCACCGATGCATGGAAGGGGGGATTCGGAGAAAGGCTGGAGGGCACCTGGGAGCAGGCACTGGGTTCTGCAAACCCAGAAGCTGTTAGCCCCCCACGTGCATGCCGGGAGGGACCCCCTGACCCCCTTTCTGCTCCTGATTGCCCTCCTTAGGGACGGCTGTGTGCAGCCTCTCTTTACCCTGAATTTCTGCCATCAAAGCATCTTCCAGTACCATGTGAAAACAGATCAAGACTAGAGAAGAGGAAGTGGGCAGTTTGCATTTCCTTCGGGCAGGAGGTGTCCTGCACGCCCCTGGCATCAGGAACCTGGCTGTGAACCCCCAGCCAGTGTTGCCCACCTGCCCTCCAATCCCCCCAGGTCCCTCTTGCAGCCCTTCCAGTTTAGGAGCTGTTTGCCCAGTCATTTCACTATCTCAGCTCCCCAGGAAGACACCACCCCAATCGCGGGCCTCATGTCCCACGTCAGACCAGACGTCGCCAGCCATTCCAGTGGGTTGATGATGGGGTGCTTGCAAATGACCCGGCCCAGCCCAGCTGGCAGCCCCGCCTCTGCCCAAATGGGCCTGGAATGCACGGCCTTCCATTTCCCCTGTGGAGACTGGCTTTGTAGATAAATACAGGGGACAGCAGAAGGCGAGGACATTTGAGGCCTCACAGAGGGAAAAGGAGCTGGCAGGGCTGCTGTCTGGGATGTCACTGTTTCTGGAATGCCGTCATTTCCAGAAAAGGGCCACACTGTGGCCTCCCTTCTGTGCGTTTTCCTTTTGGTGGTACCCGGCCGCCTGCTCCACCCCGTGCTGTGTGTGGGGGGCCAGGCCCAGGCTGGCCACAGGCAGCCGCCTTCCCCACGGCTCTCACTGCCACCCCACTGCCCACTCAAAAGCCCCCGTTCGTGGGTGGGGGGCTCCCCACCAGGCTCCCACTCTCCAATAGCCACTGTGGAGCTGTGGCCCCAGCCCACTGGGCCTCTTGTGCAGGTGGAAATTAGGAAGGGGCTGAGTTCCGGGACTGGGGAAGGGTCCCACCTCAGGAGCTTGGTTCCAGTCTTCTCAGGCTGCATTCTCGGGGGGCATTGTGACAGCAGACAAATCCGTGTGACATTTAAGGTAGAATGGGACATGGATGCAGGATCCCTCTGGGACCCACTGGCTCGGTCATTTGGGGGAGTTTGGAGAAAAGCCTCAGACCACCGTGACTTGAACTGGGGTTCCTATCCTCTCTCAGGGACATTTCCTCCCTTTTGCCTGGTGGAGGCTGATTGGATGGCCCTCTTCCAGCCAGGGGGACTGGGGGAGGCCCCAGGCTGCTGGGGGAACCTCGCCTGCGGCCAGGAGCAGGGTCATCGCCAAGAGAAGGGCCAGCAGGGGCCAGCTGACTCCTCGTCCCCTTAGTTCGGGTGCTTTGGGTGCTGCCCACCAAACCCTTGTTTGGGATGTGGTTTCATTTATGCCTCATAACGACTCCAAAAAAAAAATAGATATATATACATATATCCCCCATGTTCCCATGTTCTTGAAACAAACCAAGAATATCTGCCCCAGCGTGACGGCAGAAACATTGTGAGAAATTAAGCACCTGCATTTCCATAGCCGAAGCTGTTTTAGGTTAAATCTATTTGAAAGTTTGTTTCTTTTTCTTCAGCTTAAACCCTACAGTGCCCATGTGCGGGGCCCTGAAGGCACTTTGTGGCTTTTGGATGATGGGGTGATCCCGTCTGGGGCCCCAGGGTTTGGCTCAGACCCCTCTTCCGTTTGCCCCCTCTTCCGGGCCAGCCGAGGAGGCCACCCGTTTCTCCTTGGTCTCTTCGATCTTGCTCCTCCCCAGTCCTCCAGCCCCCACCCACCTTACAACAGCACAGCCAGCGTTTTCCGACTGTGTCTTCATGGTGGTTGTTGAGTGTGGAGGAGGAACCAGAGGGCTCCCCTACTTGTTTCTGACAGGGAAAGCCCAGGAACCCCACAGCAACAAGGTCCAGAAATAGCTGGGCTCCCACTCTGGGCTGAGGAACCAGCACTAGCACCCCCAAAAAGGCTTCAGGAGGAACGGGGTCCCCTGGGCACACGGCCCAGCCCTGCCAGAGGCCGGTCCAGAGACACCCCTTGCTACCACTTGCTCAGTTGGGGCTGCACACCTGGCCTCCACACCTGGCCTCCACCCTCACCAGCTGGCCTGGCTGCCTCATGCCCCAGAGAAAACATCACTGACTCCGTTTCCCCAGGGAGTTTTGCATGTTACAAGCTTTGTACCTGATTCCCTAATATCCCCACCACTGGTCTCCAAATCACAGGTGAGAAAACCGACTCAGGGGAGACGAGCCTCCCCTGGCCACTTCTGACCTGCCAGCCCCCACCCCTTCCTCTTGCCTCCAGATACTGCCCTGGCCACACCTGGGACCCTCGACTTCCCTTCTCTGGGCTGGGGTTGGGGAGTGCTCAGTGACCTCCTGACAGGACCATGCGACCGTTCCTCCTGGCTCTCACCTACTCTATTCCCTGCCTGGACAGACCTCTTCCCAGGGGTGCACACCCCTGGGCATCCCCTCTCTGCTCAGGGGTGCCCTCTCTGCCTACCTGCTCTCCCAGCTCCTGGGGCAGGCACTATGTGGCTATTCCTGGCTGTTTCTGTCCATTTGACCAATGGACTACCGACTAGAAGTTGAATTTCTTGGGGGGTGGGCTGGGCCAGGGGTCCCAGCAGGGCATGGGGGGTAAGGGTGTGGAGGTCCCAGCAGGATGTGGGGATCTTAGCAGGCTATGGGGTCCCGGCAGGGTATGGGGGCACCAGCAGGGTTTGGGGGTCTCTGGTGAGGGTTGCTGTCTTCTCTCTGCCCCACAGTCCCTGGCCCCCTGCACACAGAAAAGTCTGGTGTGGGGAGGGGAGGCAGTTGAGGATTTTCCAAGCCCGGAAGCTTCTCTTCACTTATCTCTCCCTGAGTAGGGGCGTCTCTACTGTCCCTAAGAGGCAGGATGTCCCAGGGAGGACTTGGGCCTGTCCCCACAGGTCTGGGAAAGCCGGAGCCAACCGCACCTAATTATCCACAGCAACCCAAATGGGTCACAAAACTTCTGAGAATCAGGCCCAGGTAGAAAAGTCTTTTTGCATTTAAAAAAAAACACAAAAACCTTGATATAAATCCAAGACAAAAAGGAAATAAAAATATCTGAGGGTTTACCACTTCTTAAACTAAGTTGAACAGATTAAACTGCAGCGTACGCAAAGAACAACCAGAACAGTCCCCTGGATCCATTTTTTAAACATTTCAGTGAGTGCAAAGCGGTTCTCCTGTTCGGGACGCTCTGCAGGAAGAAGTCTGTGCTCTGGGTCTTCCCGCCAGATGGCGGCCGGCCCAGGCCTGGTAAGAGTTCCTGGCAGCCGTGGCCCTGCCAGGCCCGAGGTTAGTTAAGGCCCTGGGGCTGCAGGCTGCAGTGAAATCCCCGAGGCCGGGGCAGGCTGCAGAGGACAGGCTGTCCCCTCCTGTTCCCACGGGGCAGGGACAGCCCGGCTGGCCGAGTTACTTGGGGGGTCGCCCTTCCCTTC